>CM038147.1:101232944-101493848 GCA_021437245.1 Aegilops speltoides
AGATATTTGCTGAGATGAATCTTTAACTCATGAGGAAGACACCCTATCAATTGGTTGTTTGATGAAACCGCGAGACCAGTTTTTCTGTTACACAATTGCATTTTTGTATGTGCATGCTAGAAGATTACAGCCCCGTCTGTAGCAAAATATGAGATGTTTTTAGTGCTCACTAAAAATGTCTTCTGTTTTGGTACAGAGGGAGTAATTATTATGTAATACTTCCTCCGTAAAGAAATACAAGAGTGTTTAGATCACTAAAATAGTGATCTAAACGCTCGTATATTTGTTCACGGAGGGAGTACCTTATTTTTCACCATACTTGTGTATTTGTACGTAGATGTCTAAGATTTTGCTTTGCTTTATATAATGGATTATTTCTCCATGCTCCAGGTCTATGACAAGCCTAGCCGGTTCTTGCAAGGTGTTGCGTAGATGCCCAAGTCTATCGTCGACAAGGGACTATGAAGTATTAGTGGATGTTTTGGTTTATGAATTGCGGTCTTTAAAGCACTTCCATCTATCCATATTTTGCTAGCCTCTTCGGTACTATGCATTGCCCACTCTTACCTCGAGACATGGTGCATACTTCGGCGGTGCATCCAAGCCCATGGGATGATACACTCTCTCTCTCACATAAGCCTCATTATACCTTCTTCCAAACAGCCACCATACCTACATATTATGGCATTTCCATAGCCATTCCGAGATATATTGCCATGCAATTTTTATTGTTATTGTTCATGACTTATGTTTTCATTGTCATTATGTTCATGATCATATAGAGCTATGATATTTCTGGCAAAACCACCGCTACTATACATTGCTACGATTTTCAATATATGGTAACATTCTTTTCAAACTATGTAACGGATGGTTCTTAAGGGCAGAGAGTTGTTAGCTGTCAGCAGGTAGAAATAGGAGTGTGTCATCAGCATACTGTATGATTGGGAAGTCAGGGTCATCACTAGGAATTGGTAGTGTAAGACTTCCCTGTTGCAACATTTTATTGATCATAGATTGCAGCAAATCAACAGCTAGCACAAAACGAAAGGATGACAAAGGGTCACCTTGTTTCACACCACATTTTCCCTTGAAGTGTTCTCCAGGAACTCCATTAAGTAAGATGGTGGAAGTGCCAGAGGTAAGCAGTTCCTTCACCCAAGATATCCATTTGGGGCAAAACTCCTTGACCTCTAGAATTGCCTCATGCTGTATGGAATCAAAAGCCTTTTCAAAATCTAGTTGGGAAGCAGGATGGGCCTTTTTGACTGTCGGCACTGGTGAATGCACTCAAAATCCCATGCCAAACAGTCCCGAATGGTTCTAGATTTTATAAAACCATATTGGTTCTTGTGAATACACTCCAGAATCTCATCTTGGAACCTATTAGCAGCCATTTTGTTCAGAAATTTGATTCCCACACTGGTCAAGGAGATGGGTCTGAAGTCCCCTACTGGCTCAGGTGATTGCTTCTTTGGGATTAGTGTGATGAAAGCATCATTTAGATTTTCTAATCTTACTATACCAGCATGGAATTCCTGCACCAATTGAATAAAATCCTGAGAAACAATGGACCATCATTTTTTTAAGAAATGCCCATTAAAACCATCTGGGTCAGGTGCTTTATCAATAGGCATCTCCTTAATGACAGTTTCAATTTCCTTGGTCTCAAAGGGCCTAGTGAGCACTGCTAGACCCTCAACCCTTGGTATCAGACAGTGCAGGTCCATGTCAAAGGAAATTTGTTTAACCATAGCCATCCCTTTCTTAAAAACACTCAGAAACTCTGATGTACCTAATAGTACATTTTTTCTTCCAATAAATATATTGAAGGTGTAACATATGTTCATGATGGGATGTTTGTTTACTTATACGGTGAACATGTTTTTTTAATGTGATTATATGGTGAACATGTTTGTTTACTTATATGGTGAACATTTTTTAATACCCATTGATTTTTTTAAAATACACAATGAATAGTTTCCGTATAATCTTAAAGAACGTTCACACATTTTTTTTACATATTTGTATATAAAAATCGTGCCTTTCAAAACGTTTTTTTGAAACCCTCACTTCTCTCCCCCATATTTTTTGAAATCTTAAATAACGTTTATAAATAGTGATGATTCTGCTTTAATCTCTCTGGCGCAGTGGAGTTTTGGTCGCTGCTCGCCTCATCTTCCACGCGGCATGTCCAGCCCCTTCCCCCTGGCATATTCCTGACCGTCACTCCCCATAGCGGTTTCCCAACGTCCACTTCCCATGGCGATGAAGGAAGAGGGAGCCCACAATGAATATTTTCTTCTTATAGGGTGAACTCCACATTTTTTTTCTTTTCAATATATTCTGAATATGTTTTAAATGTGTAATGGACATTACTTTTAAATAAATCTTTAAAAAATTCATGAATTTGTATAAAAATGTTCAAAGAAAATTTCATTTATTTTAAATGCTCACACACTTTATGTAAAAAATATGTAAATATTTTTTTACATTTTGTTTAAAAAAGATTGTGCTTACATGTTGAACAAATCGGACTAAAACCAGAGTAAACCAAAAGGGGAAAACAATCGTTAAGTAGCCACGGACGCCTTAACGGGCCGGCGGCCCATGACCAGGCCACCCTCCTTCATACTAGTATATAAGTATGAGGGAGGGTTTGATCTTCCAAAATCCTCACTTTCTGCTCGAGTCTCGACCGCCGCCACTGTACGGATGGCGCTGGCTCAAGCTCTCCGCCGCAGCGGTGTTTTGGCCGCCCGTCGCCTTCCCTTCCCGCCCGCATCTCGACCTCCGGTCCCCGTGGCGTCTTCCCCACCCCCGCTCCCCATGGCGGCTTCCCGACCCCCGCTCCCCGTCGCGGCTTCCCGACCCCACCTCCCGGTCGCGGCTTCCCGACCCCGCCTCCCCGTCGCGGCTTCCCGACCCCGACTCCCCACACCCTCCGCGACGTCGTACGGAAGCTTCTTTCCATCTGTAAGTATCACAATTCTATTGTAGGGTTCCGGAGAAGTTTAGGGTAGGATTCCTGATGATCGAGGTGGGTTGGGGGCGGGGTTAGGGGTCTGTAATCAAGTGTAGGGTTTCGAGAAATGTAGGGTTTTGGAGAAGAGTAGAAGGATTCCTGATTTATCGAGGTGGTTGGGGGACGGGGGTAGCGGTGTGTTTTCTAGGGTTCGGAGGAGTTTAGTGTTTCAGGGAAGAGTAGAGCAGGATTCTTGATGATCGATCGAGGTGGGTGGGTGAGGGGACGGGATTAGGGTTGTGCTATCTTGGGTTTGTAGATCTTCCTGTGTGGCACCATTTACTTGGATAGAGGTCACTGGTGTGAGTTCTTCATTTCAACCGGATCTTGTATCACCTGCAAATAGGCTTTCTATTTTGAATTTTCATCACACAGTGTTTCGGGATTTTGAACTGCAAGCAGCTAACTAATCTTTGAAAAGAAGCATCTATTGAAAATAAAACTATCATGTGTATTTCATTCTACTTGCAAGTTTTAGCAGGCTGGTCCTCAGGACGTTCTGAATCCTGGTGTTTCCTGTAATTGGCTATAGTTGTTTTTATTTACAATGAGGTTGACATGCATTGGCTATTGCAGGATCTTCATTCCTTTGGCCTCATGCCGAAACGTTGCTTCAGCAATTTGTCCAATCATCCACTCCCCAATGAGCGCTCTTCTATATTTAAGGTTCAGATTTTCTAACTTTGGAGCAGTATATTTGGGTTCAGTTGTCATTACATTCTTAAAAATCCATTTCTGGTTACTTGATTATATAGTTTATCGTGGTTCACGTTCAGCAGTTTCGTCCTCTATGCTATCTTTTGCACTGCCTGATACCATTTGTGGTTAACTGCAACAATTTGACAGGAGTTCAACTCCCTTATGCTTTATTCACCTTTTACCTTCAGAAATGCTGTTTTCGACATTTACCATTTGTAGATCTAGAGAATTTATTCATCTCTAATGTGTTGTCTGAGCTACCTCTGATAATTTCTTTTGATCAAAATCATGACTAATGAAACTCAAGCACATAGTGTTTTTGGTTCATGTGGTTTCTTATGTTATATGCATGCTAAATCTGTGTGTTTTGCCCTGTCTGGATGTCACTTCTTCTGTGTAGTCTGCGATTACAGTTCTGTGTTTCAGTTTGATCCCTCCGTCAGAGATGATTGATCTGCTCATTTGCTTCCATCACTCGATTTCAGGTTGCTGGCAGTACATGGGAATTCTGTAAGGAAACCATCAAAGCAAAGTGGGGTTTGTTATCCCCAAAGTAAGCTCTTAAATTTTGATGTCATTAGCTTAGCTATACACGCATAGCTAAAGTATGCATGTGTTACTTTCCTACTGATTGTTTGCACAGCTTAGTATTGATAGTTTGCAATTCCAGTGAAAAATTTTCGTGCCAGCTTGGGTTCATCTTCGCTGGATTCCAAGTTCTCCTTGCATTGCTGTTTTACTACTCGACCAGAAAGACGAAAGCACGGGTTGAGAGCAAATTCAAGGTCCATGAGGCTGTTATCAACAGTCTCAAGCATCAACAGGAAGTTGACGGAAGTAAAGCCGAGCATGAAGCAGCAGAAAGAAGGAGCAAGGATGCCAGGGAGAGGCGCCGCGAAGCTGATGAGCGCGCGGAATTTGCAGCGCAGCAGATTTCCCACATGGGTGCACAACTCTACAACCTTCAGAAGGAGACCGCCGAGCTAAAGATAGCCCTTCTGAAGCTGCTGAATGACCGTGGAGGCAAGTAAAGTGAAGAACGGGGGTAAGTACTCCAGAGAACCACTTGTGTTATGCCTGTTTTTTAAGCTGCAGCTCATTTGCATGAGCTCGTGCTTTTTGCAGATATATTTAACTGTTTTGTGGGTGTTGATGCTGGTTTAAGGTTATTCAAATCGTTAGAGAATCACTGGGTTGAATTGTTGACTCGAGAGGTCTTAGTGTGATGTAGTCTTGGTCCTTGGATGGGCTGTGATAATGACGGCTCAGTTTTTCTTTGGCTGCTCTGGTTTTAGATGATCTGTTTAGAAATTGCTTGTTCAGTGAAATGGGAGCTTTAGATGATCTGTTTTTCTTTGGCTGTACTGGTTTTGACCAATGGCCTAACATAGATATTGCTGAGATGAACCTTTAACTCATGAGGAAGACAGCCTATCAATTGGTTGTTTGATGAAACCGTGAGGCCAGTTTTTCTGTTACTCAATTGCATTTTTGTATGTGCATACTGGAAGATGATAGTCCCCTCTGTAGCAAAATATAAGATGTTTCTAGTGCTCACTAAAAATGTCTTATATTTTGGTGTACAGACGGAGTAGTTATTATGTAGTACTCCTTCCGTAAAGAAATACAAGAGTGATCCTTATTTTTTGCCATACTTGTGGATTTGTACGTAGATTAGATGTCTAAATGCTCCTTATATTTGTTTACGGAGGTACCTTATATTTGCCATACTAAAGTAGTGATCTAAATGCTCTTATATTTGTTTACGGAGGTACCTTATTTTTTGCCATACTTGTGGATTTGTACGTAGATTAGATGTCTAAGATTTTGCTTTGGCTTTATATAATGGACTGTTTCTGTATGCTCCAGGTCTGTGACAAGCCTAGCCGGTTATTGCAAGGTGTTGCGCAGATGCCCTTGTCTACCGTCGACAAGGGACTAGCAAGTTGTAAAACTCATTTACGTTGCTTTTTGGCGCAAGTTCCCAGCATATCTGTAGGGTGAGAGAGAGCCTTGGAGAAACCATGTTACTGATAGCTTGCACTCTGCTGACAGTGTTTGAATGTTGTTTATCTGTCGACCTGACCTGGTGATCGGTGCTTGCTTGCTAGTATGTGAAATGGAACACATGTGCTAGGATGTGCCAGAAGTTGATGGCTTACTAATGGAACGCATTTGCTGTTTGAGCATGCTCATCTTCAATTCTGTCTGCTATTTCAACTTTACATGATTAACATACTCGGTCGGTCTGAGGGCAACACCAGTTTTCCAAGCCCAACCACAAACCGTCCTTTTGGGGCAGGACCTCCGCAGTCTGGGACCTCCCTGCGGACTTATGTGGTCTGGTATATAGCCATTTTTGCCAATTACTGGAGCAGGGCTGTAGCGAAGCGCGTCTTGCACACTGGCCTGCCTCTGCACCACACGCTGTTGAGTACCAGGGAACCTTTTTTTTTTAGAACTCTTTTTTTTAGGGAGGCAACCTTAGCTGGCTTTATTCGATCAACAATGAGTCAAGAAAAAGAGAGTCAACCAGACATGCTGACCAACCGGAAGAGATGGAGAGAATTTCCATCCCAAGAGATGCCTTTAGAATTTTGCTACTCTCTGCCTTCATATTAAAGTTTCTACTTTCAAATGTAAATACTGAAGAGATTACTTCCTTGCACACCAAATCTACACTGATGCACCCAGCTGATGCGTCCCATCTTCGCATTGACAAACTGCGGTAGCTGATCATCGCATGTCACTTGCTTTTGCCATAGCGCCATCAACATTTATCTTGAAGTATACTTTCTCCGTCTTAAAATAAGTGTCTCAACTTTGTACTAGCTCCAGTACAATTTTATACTAAGCTCAAGACACTTATTTTGGGACGGGGGAGTGGTTAGTTGATGGCGGAATCCATCTAGGTTGATCTTGCCGGGGGACTCGGCCACGATTGCTAGCTTTCTTCTTCGGTAATCCGTGAAGGCCGCTAAGCATCTTGTTCAATATTCCCATGTCTGTTCCTGGGCTTTGAAAGATTGATTCATGTACAGAAGTGTTGTTTCGAGCGCGAGCTCAGATTTCTAGTTTTTAGGCTAAACACACTCCATTACATTAATTGGTAACAATGTCTGCAGTAATCCATTGGAGATCACGGGGTTGAAGAAGCCAAAGATGGCGCCCTTCATTTTTGTCAAAGTTATCGTGAGGTCTACGGGTTCTTTTTGTCCAAATCGACATTATGTCGAAGGGCCCGTGGCTGATCTTTATTAGATAGAAAGAAAGAAAGGGTACAGCTTGGTGCAGTCTAGGGCTCTAGGCGGTTTAGACTGAAAACCCGTGGCACACACACACTCACCCCCGAGGGATCGGCCCCTGATCCAACCTACACCCTCAGAAACTGCATAAAAACAAATGTTCACGTGTACATTAAAAAATATCCTAAATGCTAGTTGCACTAATTAGCTTTCCCGAGCGCACACCCGCGGGAGCCGTCAGATGCAGATCGGGGGCGTCAGGTGTCGTACGGTCTGAAACCCCACCCACCTCTTCTCCGTCAGCCTCCCAATGCGGCAGCCTTCCTCTCGCTCTTCTTCCCCGGGAGCTCCTGTCACATCCCTAGTTCTGGTATGCACTAGGCTAGCCCTTCCATGTGAGCATCATGTTTAAATTCAAATGAAACTTGAATTGAGGAATTTCCAAAAGCCTCAGAAAACCTCTAAAAAATAACCAACATCTAAATCTCATCAAATGAGTTCAAGAAAATGTTCCTGTTATTCTGTGAAAATATTGGCATGAGGTAAAATTCAAACCAATATTTTTGGAGTCACGGAAATAATTTATTTTGGGTCTTTGATTTAAATCAATAATATATTTGGGTTGAAATTATTTCTGCTATATAAGAAATAATGTTCAAATATTTTTGTAAATTTGCATGTGGCCTTGGACTATCTCTCTGAGCTCGCACAAAATTTACAGAAAGTTTTAAAATGATTTAGTTCTCAAACTAAATCAAAACAAAATAACAGAAAATATAAATAGAAGAAGAAGCAGAAACTTACCTGGCGCCCACCAACTGGCCCAGCTCCTGTGCTGGCCCAGCGCTGTATAGCCCAGCCCACCACCGTCAACTCCCCTGTCGCCTTCCTCCTCTGCCAGAGGATTACAGGCGTGGTGGCAGCACGCACGCCTGCGCCCGCCACCTCCTCCCTCCCAGCCTGCCTGGCTCCTCCTCGATGCACCAGGCGGCGCCACGCCACCCCCTCGGACCCCTCTCACTCTTCCCCGAGGCCCCCGCCCCTCTGCTCCCTCTCTCTCGCCCGAACCCGAGCGCAGCCATCGCCGCCGACTAGAACCACCGCGGCCACAGGCCCTCCCTCGCCTCGCCGACGTGTCCATGGCCTCCGCCTCGACGCCCTCGTCCTCCCCGTCGACTCACTCGACGCCGGACGCCTCAAAACGCCGTCACCGACCTCTTCTTCGTCGTCGGCCGCCGCGGATCCCCATCGTCGACTCGTCGCCGTCCGGCCTTCCCCGAGCCCGCTTCGACGTCTGCTGCAACCGCCGTGAGCCACCGAACCTTTTCCCCCTCTCCGTTCTCGCTCTCGTGCGCCGTAGCCGCCGCACCTTGCTCGCCCGCACGCGCCGCCGCCTGTGACCGCCGCCGACGAGCCTCCGGCCACCTAGCGGTCCGGCCGTCGTGCTCAACTCCCTTCCCGCGCTACGTAGAGCACATAGGTGCCCCGCACGAGCCTCCCGGCCATCGTGAAGTCCGACCCGAACTCACCCGAGCTCCGGCGACCGCCAGGGTCGACACCGGCGACAACTCCGGCCACCCCAGCCTTCACCACCACCATGGTTGGATGCGGACGAGCGTCCGCATCCCGTAGCTGAGCTTCGCGCGCCAAACGGCGCTCTGTAGGCGAATCCCGCAGTGCACCACCGCGCCTGGACTCGCCGCCGGTTAAACGCCGGCGACCGCTGACCCGTTGACCGGCGTGGGTTTGACCCCACTGCCCGGTTTGACTTCCCCCTCTCTCTCACTGACTTGCGGGCCCCGCCCGACTAATTACTCTAGTTAGCACTAATTAACTAGCTAGGTTGGTATTAGTTTAACGCTAACTAAACTTAGTTTGTTTAACTGACACTGACAGATGGGACCTACAGGTCAGGGTTGACCTGGACCGTCTCAGTTGACCGATGATGTCACCCTGACGCCAGGCTGACGCAGTAAATCCCTTTCTGGATTTATTCTTATATAGGAAATTCCAGAAAATAGTATAAACTTCTAAAATTCATATAAAATCAACCGTAACTCCAAATGAAATAAGTTATATATGAAAAATGATTAGAAAAATCCAATCTATCCATCTGTACTGTTTTCATGCATGTTAGAACAACTTATAGCTGCTGTTTAGCACAAATCATATAAATGGCATTTAAATATCCACATATGGAGTTTGAATTTGAACCCTTGGTTCAAACCAACTTCATTTAATCTGTTCTAAGTTGCATTAGCCAAAACACACTCATTTTTGCCATGTCATATCATGCATCATATTGTGCATTGCATTGATTGTATTTCTTCTCTGTTGCCGGTGTTTGTCCCCTCTCAGTAAACGTGGTTCCGACGATTATTCGATGACACCGATGGAGAACTATATTATCTTCAGAAGTGCCAGGCAAGCAAAACCCCCTTGTTCATTCCGATACAATCCCACTCTCTCGCTCCTGCTCTCTTTTACTGCATTAGGACAACAACGATTCATTTGTTACTTGCTGCGGTAGTTGAACCCCTTATCCTCTGCATGACCTGTCATTGCCACAGTAAATAGATGAAACCCACTAGCATGAGTAGGAGTTGTTTGTGAAGGAGATATGCCCTAGAGGCAATAATAAAGTTATTATTTATTTCCTTATTTCATGATAAATGTTTATCATTCATGCTAGAATTGTATTAACCGGAAACATGATACATGTGTGAATGCATAAACAAACAACATGTCACTAGTATGCCTCTACTAGACTAGCTTGTTAATCAAAGATGGTTATGTTTCCTGACCATGAACAAGGAGTTGTTATTTGATTAACGAGGTCACATCATTAGTAGAATGATCTGATTGACATGACCCATTCCATTAGCTTAGCACACGATCGTTTAGTATGTTGCTACCGCTTTTATCCATGACTTATACATGTTCCTCGTAACTATGAGATTATGCAACTCCGTTTGCGGAGGAACACTTTGGTGCTACCAAACGTCACAACGAATCGGGTGATTATAAAGGAGTACTACAGGTGTCTCCAAAGCGCGATGTTGGGTTGGCGTATTTGAGATTAGGTTTTGTCACTCCGATTGTCGGAGAGGTATCTCTGGGCCCTCTCGGTAATGCACATCATCAAGCCTTGCAAGCATTACAACTAATGAGTTAGTTGTGAGATGATGTATTACGGAACGAGTAAAGAGACTTACGTAACGAGATTGAACTAGGTATTGGATACCGACGATCGAATCTCGGGCAAGTAACATACCGATGACAAAGGAACAACGTATGTTGTTATGCGGTCCGACCGATAAAGATCTTCGTAGAATATGTAGGAACCAATATGGGCATCCAGGTCCGCTGTTGGTTATTGACCGAGACGTGTCTCGGTCATGTCTACATTGTTCTCGAACCGTAGGGTCCGCACGCTTAAGGTTTCGATGGCGGTTATTATGAGTTTATGTATTTTGATGTACCAAGAAGTTCGAGTCCCGGATGTGATCACGGACATGACGAGGAGTCTCGAAATGGTCGAGACATAAAGATTGATATATTGACGGCTATATTCGGACACGGAAAGGTTCCGGAAGTTTCGGAGAAAACCGGAGTCTTGGGAGGGTTACTGAACCCCCCGGGAAGTTATGGGCCTTAGTGGGCCAAGAGGGAGAGAGAGGGCCGCACCAGGAGGTGGCGCCCCCCTGTGGGAGTCCGAATAGGACAAGGAGGGGGCGCCCCCTTCCCTCTCCTCTCCTCTCTTTCCTTCCCCTTCTCCTTCCTAGTTGGACTAGGAGAGGAGTCCTACTCCAACCAGGAGGAGGACTCCCCCTCCTGGCGCCACTAGGGCCGGCCGGCCTCCCCCTTGCTCCTTTATATACGGGGGCAGGGGGGCACCCTAGGACACACAAGTTTGATCTACGGATCGTTCCTAAGCCGTGTGCGGTGCCCCCCTCCACCATATTCCACCTCGGTCATATCGTTGCGAAGCTTAGGCGAAGCTCTGCGCCGTAGAACATCAAGATCGTCACCACGCCGTCATCTTGTGGAACTCTCCTCGACACTCGGCTGGATCGAGTCGAGGGCGTCATTGAGCTGTCGTGTGTCAAGAACTTCGGGCGCCGAGTAACGGCGCCGGATTGGTCGGATCGCGAGGAGAACGTCGACTACTTCCTCTACGTTGTGATCGCTTCGCTTGGGTCTACAAGGGCGTAGACAACACTCTCCCTCTCGTTGCTATGCATCACCATGATCTTGCGTGTGCGTAGGAAAATTTTGAAATTACTCGTTCCCCAACAAAGGCATCGAGCCTAGGTTTTTATGGTTTGATGTTTTGCACGAGTAGAACACAAGTGAGTTGTGGGCGATACAAGTCATACTACCTACCAGCATGTCATACTTTGGTTCAGCGGTATTGTGAGATGAAGCGGCCTAGACCGACATTACGCGTACGCTTACGCGAGACTGGTTTCACCGCTACGAGCACTCGTTGCTTAAAGGTGACTGGTGGGTGCCTGTCTCTCTCACTTTAGTTGAACCGAGTGTGGCTACGCCCGGTCCTTGAGAAGGTTAAAACGGAGTCTATTTGACGAAGTATCGTTGTGGTTTTGATGCGTAGGTGAGATTGGTTCTTGCTTAAGCCCGTAGCAGCCACGTAAAATTTGCAACAACAAAGTAGAGGACGTCTAACTTGTTTTTGCAGGGCATGTTGTGATGTGATATGGTCAAGACGTGATGCTATATTTTATTGTATGAGATGATCATGTTTTGTAACGAAGTTATCGGCAATCGGCTGGAGCCATATGGTTGTCGCTTTATTGTATGCAATGCAATAAGCTTCGTAATGCTTTACTTTATCACTAAGCGGTAGCGATAGTCGTAGAAGCATAAGATTGGCGAGGCGACAACGATGCTACGATGGAGATCAAGGTGTCGCGCCGTGTGGCGATGGTGATCATGGTGGTGCTGCGGAGATGAAGATCACGAAGCACAAGATGATGATGACCATATCATATCACTTATATTGATTTGCATGTGATGTTTATCCTTTATGCATCTTATCTTGCTTTGATTGACGGTAGCATTATAAGATGATCTCTCACTAAATTATCAAGAAGTGTTCTCCCGAGTATGCACCGTTGCCAAAGTTCGTCGTGCCCGGACACCACGTGATGATCGGTGTGATAAGCTCTCGTCCATCTACAACGGGTGCAAGCCAGTTTTGCACACGCAGAATACTCGGGTTATACTTGACGAGCCTAGCATATGCAGATATGGCCTCGGAACACGGAGACCGAAAGGTCGGCGTGAATCATATAGTAGATATGATCAACATAAGATGTTCACCATTGAAAACTACTCCATTTCACGTGATGATCGGTTATGGTTTAGTTGATTTGGATCACGTGATCACTTAGATGACTAGAGGATGTTTTTCTAAGTGGGAGTTCTTAAGTAATATGATTAATTGAACTTAAATTTATCATGAACTTAGTACCGATAGTATCTTGCTTGTTTATGTTTGATTGTAGATAGATGGCTCGTCTTTGTTGTTCCGTTGAATTTTAATGCGTTCCTTGAGAAAGCAAAGTTGAAAGATGATGGTAGCAATTACACGGATCGGGTCCGTAACTCGAGGATTATCCTCATTGCTGCACTGAAGAGTTACGTCTGGATGCACCGCTGGGTGCGAACTTCTTCTTTGGAGCAACACCGGATGTTGTGAGCGTCTGGCGAGCAAAGTGATGACTACTCTATAGTTCAAGATGTGCCATGCTTTACGGCTTAGAACCGGGACTTCAACGACGTTTTGAGCGTCATGGAGCATATGAGATGTTCCAGAGTTGAAGTTAATATTCCAACAGAATGCCCGGATTGAGAGATATGAAGTCTCCAATAAGTTCTATAGCTGCAAGATGGAGGAGAATAGTTACATTAGTGAGCACATACTCGTAATGTCGGGTACTACAATCACTTGACACAATTGGGAGTTAATCTTCCGATGATTGTGTCATTGATGAATTCTTCAATCACGCCACCAAGCTACAAAGGCTTCGTGATGAACTATAATGTGCAAGGGTTAGTAAAGACTATACGAGCTCTTCGCAATGCTAAAGGCTGCGGAGGTAGAAATCAAGAAGGAGCATCAAGTGTTGATGGTCAATAAGACCACTAGTTTCAAGAAGAAAGGCAAAGGAAAGAAGAAGGAACTTCAAGAAGAATAGCAAGCAAGTTGCTGCTCGGAGAAGAAACCCAAGTCTAGACCTAAGCCTGGCCGAGTGCTTCTCTTGCAAGCGATCGTCATTTGAAGCGGAACTGCCCCAAGTATTTGGCGGATAAGAAGGATGGCAAGGTGAACAAAGGTATATGTGATATACATGTTATTGATGTGTACCTTACTAGAGCTCGCAGATAGCACACAGGTATTTGATATCTGGTTACATTGCTAATATTTGCAACTCGAAGCAGGACTACGGATTAGCGAACATTGGCAAAGGGCGAGGTGACGATGCGCGTGGGAAATGGTTCCAAAGTCGATGTGATCGCGGTCGACACGCTACCTCTACATCTACCTTGGGATTAGTTTTAGACCTAAATAATTGTTATTTGGTGCTGCGTTGAGCATGAACATTATATCTGGATCTTGTTTGATGCAAGACGGTTATTCATTTAAATCGAGAGAATAATGGTTGTTCTATTTATATGAGTAATATCTTTTATGGTCATGCACCCTTGAGGAGTGGTCTATTTTGATGAATCTCGATAGTAGTGATACACATATTCATAATGTTGAAACCAAAAGATGCAGAGTTGATAATGATAGTGCAACTTATTTGTGGCACTGCCGTTTAGGTCATATCGATGTAAAGCGCATGAAGAAACTCCATCTTGATGGACTTTTGGAGTCACTTGATTATGAATCACTTGGCACTTATGAACCGTGCCTTATGGGCAAGATGACTAGAACCCCATTCTCGGTACTATGGAGAGAGCAACAGATTTGTTGGAAATCATACATACTGATGTATGTGGTCCGATGAATGTTGAGGCTCGTGGCGGATATCGTTATTTTCTCACCTTCACAGATGACTTAAGCGGATATGGGTATATCTACTTAATGAAACATAAGTCTGAAACATTTGAAAAGTTCAAAGAATTTCAGAGTGAAGTTGAAAATCATTGTAATAAGAAAATTAAATTTCTACGATCTGATCGTGGAGGTGAATATTTGAGTTATGAGTTTGGTCTATATTTGAAACAATGCGGAATAGTTTAGCAACTCACGCCACCGGAACACCACAACGTAATGGTGTGTCCGAGCGTCAGAATCGTACTTTACTAGATATGGTGCGATCTATGATGTCCTTACAGATTTACCGCTATCGTTTTGGGGTTATGCTCTAGAGACGGCCGCATTCACACTGAATAGAACACCGTCAAAATCCGTTGAGGCGACACCTTATGAACTATGGTTTGGCAAGAAACCAAAGTTGTCGTTTCTTAAAGTTTGGGGATGCGATGCTTATGTGAAAAACTTCAACCCGATAAGCTCGAACCCAAATCGAGAAATGTGTCTTCATAGGATACCCAAAGGAGACAGTTGGGTACACCTTCTATCACAGATCCGAAGGCAAGACATTCGTTGCTAAGAATGAATCCTTTCTAGAGAAGGAGTTTCTCTCGAAAGAAGTGAGTGGGAGGAAAGTAGAACTTGATGAGGTAATAGTACCTTCTCCCTTACTTGAAAGTAGTTTGTCGCGAAACCGGTTTACGAGACATCTACACCAAGTAGTGAGGAAGTTGATGATGTTGATCATGAAGCTTGAGATCAAGTTACTTTGCAGAACCTCGTAGATCAACGAGTAAGATCCGCACTGAGTGGTACGGTAATCCTGTTCGGAAATCATGCTACTAGATCATGATGAACCTCGAACTATGAAGAAGCGATGGTGAGCCCAGATTCGCAAAATGGCTTGAGGCCATGAAATCGAGATGGGATCCATGTATGAAAACAAAGTATGGACTTTGGTTGACTTGCCCGAGGTAGGCAAGCAATAGAAAACAAGTGGATCTTCAAGAAGAAGACCGACGCCGACGGTAATGTTCTTCGTCTACAAAGCTCGACTTATCGCAAAGGGTTTCGACAAGTTCAAGGGTTGACTACGATGAGACCTTCTCACCCGTGGCGATGCTTAAGTCTGTCCGAATCATGTTAGCAATTGCCGCATTTTATGATTATGAAATTTGGCAAATGGATGTAAAGACTGCATTCTGAATGGATTTACGGAAGAAGAGTTGTATATGATGCAACGAGAAGGTTTTATCGATCCAAAGGAGCTAACAAAGTATGCAAGCTCCAATGATCCATCTATGGACTGGTGCAAGCATCTCGGAGTTGGAATAAGCGCTTTGATAGTGTGATCAAAGCATTTGGGTTTGTACTGAGACTTTTGGAGAAGCTTTGTATTTACAAGAAAGTGAGTGGGAGCTCAGAGCATTTCGATATTATATGTGGATGACATATTGCTGATCGGAAATGATATAGAATTCTGGATAGCATAAAGGAATACTTGAATAAGAGTTTTTCAATGAAAGACCTCGGTGAAGCTGCTTACATATTGGGCATTAAGATCTATAGAGATAGATCAAGGCGCTTAATTGGACTTTCACAAAGCACATACCTTGACAAAATTTTGAAGAAGTTCAAAATGGATCAAGCAAAGAAAGGATTCTTGCACGTGTTACAAGGTGTGAAGTTGAGTAAGACTCAATGCCCGACCACTGCAGAAGATAGAGAAAATGAAAAATGTTCCTATGCTTCAGCCATAGGCTCTATCATGTATGCAATGCTTGTGTACCAGACCTGATGTGTGCCTTGCTATAAGTTTAGCAGGAGGTACCAAAGTAATCCAGAGTGGATCATCGGGCAGCGGTCAAGAACATCTGAAATACCCGAAAAGGACTAAGGATATGTTTCTCGTATATGGAGGTGACAAAGAGCTCATCGTAAACAGTTACGTTGATGCAAGCTTTGACACCGATCCGGACGATTCTAAATCGCAGACCGGATCGTATTTACACTAAGCGGAGGAGCTGTCGGTTGGTGCAGTTCTAAACAAAGCGTCGTGGCGGGATCTACATGTGAAGCGGAGTACATAGCAGCTTCGAAGCAGCTAATGAAGGAGTCGGATGAAGGAGTTCATATCCGATCTAGGTGTCATACCTAGTGCATCGGGTCCAATGAAAATCTTCTGTGACAATCTTGAGCAATTGCCTTAGCGAAGGAATCCAGATTTCACAAGAGGACCAAGCACATCAAGAGACGCTTCAATTCCATCCGGGACTTAGTCCGGTGGGAGACATAGAGATTTGCAAGATACATACGGATCTGAATGTTGCGCACCCGTTGACTAAGCCTCTTCCACGAGCAAAACATGATCAGCACCAAGACTCCATGGGTGTTAGAATCATTACTATGTAATCTAGATTATTGACTCTAGTGCAAGTGGGAGACTCAAGGAAATATGCCCTAGAGGCAATAATAAAGTTATTATTTATTTCCTTATTTCATGATAAATGTTTATCATTCATGCTAGAATTGTATTAACCGGAAACATGATACATGTGTGAATGCATAAACAAACAACATGTCACTAGTATGCCTCTACTAGACTAGCTTGTTAATCAAAGATGGTTATGTTTCCGACCATGAACAAGGAGTTGTTATTTGATTAACGAGGTCACATCATTAGTAGAATGATCGATTGACATGACCCATTCCATTAGCTTAGCACACGATCGTTTAGTATGTTGCTCTGCTTTTATCCATGACTTATACATGTTCCTGTAACTATGAGATTATGCAACTCCGTTTGCGGAGGAACACTTTGGGTGCTACCAAACGTCACAACGTAATCGGGTGATTATAAAGGAGTACTACAGGTGTCTCCAAAGGCGGATGTTGGGTTGGCGTATTTGAGATTAGGTTTTGTCACTCCGATTGTCGGAGAGGTATCTCTGGGCCCTCTCGGTAATGCACATCACAAGCCTTGCAAGCATTACAACTAATGAGTTAGTTGTGAGATGATGTATTACGAGCGAGTAAAGAGACTTACCGTAACGAGATTGAACTAGGTATTGGATACCGACGATCGAATCTCGGGCAAGTAACATACCGATGACAAAGGGAACAACGTATGTTGTTATGCGGTCCGACCGATAAAGATCTTCGTAGAATATGTAGGAACCAATATGGGCATCCAGGTCCGCTGTTGGTTATTGACCGAGACGTGTCTCGGTCATGTCTACATTGTTCTCGAACCGTAGGGTCCGCACGCTTAAGGTTTCGATGGCGGTTATTATGAGTTTATGTATTTTGATGTACCGAAGAAGTTGAGTCCTAGATGTGATCACGGACATGACGAGGAGTCTCGAAATGGTCGAGACATAAAGATTGATATATTGGGCGGCTATATTCGGACAGGAAAGGTTCCGAAGTTTCGGAGAAAACCGGAGTGCCGAGGGGTTACTGGAACCCCTGGGAAGTTATAGGCCTTAGTGGGCCAAGAGGGAGAGAGGGGCCGCACCAGGAGGTGGCGCCCCCTGGGAGTCCGAATAGGACAAGCGGGGGGCGGCCCCCTTCCCTCTCCCTCTCCTCTCTTTCCTTCCCCTTCTCCTTCCTAGTTGGACTAGGAGAGGAGTCCTACTCAACTAGGAGGAGGACTCCCCCCCTGGGCGCCACTAGGGCCGCCGGTGTCATGCGGGCGCGGACGGACGGCGCTGGGTGGCACGCCCATGGGACACCTATGGGGCCGAGCCTTCGTGTGTTGATGCGAGGCGGAGGATGCGCGGAGAGCGGATCGAGGCGATCTTGCAGGGCGAGATTTTACCCAGCTTCGGGCCGCGATGGTCGCGTAAAACCCTACTGCTGCTTTTGTGTTGTATTGTGCTCGGGAGCTTGGAGAGCTACAATAGCAGCTACACCGAACGTGGGGGTTGCAAATGGTTCGCACCCCGCGAGAGTAGTGAATGATCGGAACCCCCGCGAGAGTAGCGAATGATCGGAACCTCCTCTACGTTGTGCATGGGCCTCCTTTTATAGGGCAAGGGGTCACCGACAGGTGTCAACGTAGGGTAGAGGGTAAAAACGTAAAAGAGGTGGTAGTTGGAGCAGTCTTGGGAACAAGGCGGCTCAATTGCTTGAGCAATGGATTCTACCTACTTTTGACAGAGGGGGACAAGAGCATTAAATGCCCGTCGCCGTCGCCCCAAAAGCTCCCGCCCTTGCGTCTCCGTTTGCCACGGCTATGAAGCCACCACCGTGGAGTGCCACCGCACCCTCCACGCAGCCCAGCCACCCGCCACGCGTCTCTGGAGAAAGCTGCGGGCGACGCGTGGGCAGATGACTTGGAGTGAGGGCACGCAGCACAGCTCTCCCCGGCAAGTACCTTGCCGGGGTCTTGATCTTGCCGGGCCCGGGAGCTTGTCGAGCTCTGTAACTTGCCGCTCCCCGGGCCCTCGCCGGGACGCGTATGGCGCCGAGGCGTGTCTTCTGTGATGTGATCTTCTAGTCTCCCCGGCGAGCTCCTCTCGCCAGGGCCTTGCATGGGTGATATAATCTTGAGCCTGGAACGGCCTTCCCGGCAAGCTCCTCTTGCCGGGGTCCTGATCTTCTGTCTTGTACACTTTGTTCTTGAATGGCTTGATGTGGAGTGGAAATGATCTCCGGCAAGCGTTTGGTGGATCCAGCTACGGGAAGCTGTGACTGCCCGTGCACAAGTTGGGGTACTGAGGTACCCCTACCTTAGTACACCGACAGGAGCCCCCGGGCCTGGGCCATACACGGTGCCGAGCGCTGTTGGGCCAGGCCCAAGACAGTGCACGGGCACGCGAGGCCCATGGCGCGTCGAATCTGCTCCTGCATCTGCCGCCTCCCCTCCCGCAACGGCACGCGTCGATTGCGGCGTCGTGGGATGGGACGTGCCCACGTCTTTCAATGAGAAGAGCGGAACGCCCCCCCACTTCCCCATAAAAGCAGAGGAAGCAGGCGCGGCTCCCTTCCGTCGCTTTCATTGCTTCTTCTTCCTCCTCCAGAAAACCCTCTTTGCGCTCCGCCTCCGCATTTCTTCCGTCGCCTCTTGCGCCCGCGGCGCCGTCGGATCCTTCGTCCTCCTTCCCTCGCCGCCTCCGCCATGGCCCCGAAAACTAGAAAGGGGAAGGAGAAGGCGGAGAAGGCCCAGAAGGAGAAATCCGAGCAGGCGGAAGAGCTCGCCCGGATGCGGAGGGAGAACGTCGTCTTCCCGCCGCGGCTCGGCGTGCAAGAACTCTGGGGCAAGTATTTCCTGTTCTGGGCCAAGAGGACCTCGGCGCATCCTCGGACCAGAGCCCATCCGGCCGCCACCATGGACAACTATCCCGGCGGGTACTATTTCTTCGCAGCCTTCTTCCACTGTGGTCTCTGTCCTCCTTTTTCTGAATTTTTTTGTGACATCATGAACACATACGGCTTCCACCTTCTTGATTTCACCCCCAACGCCGTCCTCACGATGGCGGTTTTCGCACATATGTGCGAAAACTTCATAGGGATATACCCAAACGTAGCTTTGTTCAGGCATTTCTTTACTCCGAGAGCAGAGCCCGGGTCCCCCCTCTCCGGACGGATTTCTTGGGTTTTCCGTCTGAACTTGAAGAGGTCGTACTTGCCGGGGGAGCTCCGCATCAAGTGGGAAGAGTGGCGCGCAGATTGGTGCTGGATCGTCGAAGACGAGCCGCAGCCCTTCACCGCGCCGCGCACAACGCCCATTGCGCGTGGCAGAGATTGGAGCGAGCTAGATTCGGACGACATCAAGCTCGACGTTGCCCTCATCCGGATTCTCCGTCTTCGAGAAGCGGGGCTGTCCATTGCAGCGGTAGGCGCAGACTTCCTCCGCCGCCGCATCGCCTCTCCAAGACAGAAAAGGCCGGCTGGGAATCTGGCGCGGGGATATAATGAGGCTGCGCCGGGCTGAACTTCAACTTCACGACGCTGGAGCTGAGGGGATGGTCCGGAACTCTTGAGATATGACCCGCCCATCCAGTGGTTCAGCTTCCGGGGAGTGGTGCCCCTTTACAAAAGCGCGGCTCGGGATCGCCTCCTCGCTATGATGCCCGCGTGTGACTCACACGGCGTGGGCGTTCATGGATTCCGCCGAGCCATCGGACATCCTCAACTTCTTGACACCCTTGAGGAGGTGGCGAAGAACAAGGACAGATCCGGGGCTGACACGGGACACCACGGACCAGGAGCTCGTACATAGCTTCTCGGGCGAAGAGGCGCTGCAGCCCCGAGGCGGGAAGTTCGGTTGTACTCCCGAGGAGGCAGAGGCTGCGGAGGAGTCCTACCAAACAGAGGCGGCGGAGATCTGCAGACTGCTGCAACTTCCTCCCGGTACGCTTGCCGGGGTCCCCTCTCTGAGGCACTCTGGGATCCCCGGAATCGCGGCTGAAGTCGCGGCAAGTGGTGGCGCTGCCGGAGGGAGCCGAGGCACCGCAGGGAGCGGAGACGCCAGAGGAAAAGGGGTCGCAGCGCGGGGCGCTGGGTCTGGTGAGCCAGCCGGCGAGGAGGAGGGGGAGGATGCCGCGGTCGCCGAGGATGCCGGCGGGTCCACGGACCTTCTGACGACGACCTCTCCTCGTCGTCGGAAACATCCCGCCCAGGCGAGCCCCAGCGTTCTACACCGCGCCTCCGCAAGGCTGCTGGGCGAAGCGAGCACGCAGGCCCCGGCAACTACTGGCTCGCCGGCAGCGCAAGCTTCCCGAGGAGCCGAGCCGTCGAGGCGCCCGACGACCGGACATGGCGGAAGCGACCAGCAGCGAGCCACAAAGCAAGGGCGCCCGCAGGTCGGCGCCGAGCGGACGAGGTCTTCTCGAGAGGGCGGCGGCTCCGCCCGCTTCTCGGGTCTCGGCGCCACAGGCCGGGTTTCGCAGCCCCAGGCCCGAGGACCGCTAAGCGCCGAGAGGGCCTTCGCCTCCTGCTCCCTTTTGGCGCAACCCAGTGCAGATGACTTCTCCGCCTTGGCGAAGACGACGAGGAAGAACAGGAGTGAGTACCCGAAATCTTCATCTTCTTAAATTTCGCCTTGATTATTGTTGTGGCTAATCTTGTTTTTGTGCTGACTTCAGGACCTTGACTGAGCGGGCGGCAAAGAAAGCCAAGGTGCCCGTGGTCGAGGTTGCAGACGACTCGCCCGCCGAGGCAACCGGGGATGCGCCGGATCCAAGCTTGCCGGACCCGAGCGACGTCTCGAGGAGCAGCCCCCAGCGCAGCCCCCAGCGTAAGTCTGGGTCCCGCATCTTCGCTTGCGGGCGCGTCTGGAGATTTCATCTTGTTCCAATATCTTGACGTGTTTGTCTTGATTTGTGCAGAGACGGATCCGCAGCGGCGGGAGCATCCGGAGGTCGCCCTTGAGGAGCCAGCGGTCCCTCCATCCCCGCCAAGGTTGGACTCCCCGGCAAGGGAGAGCGTCCCGCCAAGGGCGGGTACTCCGCCAAGGGCGAGTACCCCGTCAAGGGTGAACAGCCCGGCGAGGGCGGCTACTCCGGCAAGGGATGGTTCCCCGGCAAGAGAGTCCGCCGCTGAAGATGTTCATCAAGGTAAGTTCTGCAACTTTGCCTTCTTGGTGTCGCCTCTTTTTGGATATTTGCTTGAACTGCTTTTGCTTTTTCTTCTTCTTCTAGGTCCTCCTCCTCCCCCCGAGCAAATGGAGACGGAGGTCGTCGTTGAGGAGGAGGAGAACGTGCAGGGCGGCGGCGATGATGCCCCTGTCACCGAAGGCGCGGCGAGAGCCGCCGAGCGAATGTGCGAGGCCGCTTGCCGCAGATCTGCCGCCGGGAGAGGATGGCGACCGCACCGCCCGGCCAAGGCGGCGGGCGTCAGTGCTGCGCGGTCACCGACCCTCCGCCGGAGAGGAGGCCCGGCTACTACAGAAGCCCCAGCGGCGTCTTCATCCAGATGCCGTGGGGTTCCTCGTCGCGAGCTCCAGAGGGCGAGGCCTTCGACGGGAGATCCTCGCCTCCAGCGGGTTTGAAGGTCGTCGAGGGCGGCGGGGCGGTGGGCTGATGAGGAGAAGCTGCTTCACCAGCTCTGGCCCTTTACTGGGCAGACGGTAGCTTCGCTTCGGGAGGCTCTTGCCGCTAAGGCCGCCGAGAGATGGAGAAGCGCGGGGCTCAGTGCCGCCAATCGGGCTGCTCTCCGCGAGGTGGCGGAGAGGCGTGAGCAGCTCGCCGGGCAGTATGAAGGGTGGCTGCTGGAGAAGGCCGAGGCCGAAGAACAGCAACGGCTCGCCGGAGTGGAGTTGTCCCGGCGAGAAGGAGAGCTCAATCAGCGAAAGGTTGACCTTGACGCCCACGAGGAAGACCTTGCCGCCCGGGAGCAAGCCCTCGGCGGGGAATTGAAGGAGGCGAAAGACGCCGCGGCGGCCGCGGAGACCGCCAAGGAAGATCTTGCCGCTAAGGTCGCGCAACTGGAGGAGCTGTTGAAGGTGGACTCGGAGAAGATCGCCGCTCTCACCACGGAGCGCGAAAAGTACGTCCACACCAACTCAGAGCTCCAGGCGCGTCTTTCTGAGAAGGGCGACGAGCTGAAGGCCGCCAAGGACTCCGTCGAGGATCTTGAGCAGAAAATTTCCGCGTTGAAGGACTCGCTCGACGCTGCCCGGGACCGGGAAACCAAGCTGAAGGAGGAGCTCCGCGAGGAGCGATCCTTAGTGGCCGGCGCTAACAAAGCAGCCGAGGATTTCCGTCGCATTGTCGAGATATGGACCGAGGATTTGGTGTCCTCTGCGTACGGGTTTTTACAAGACACGCTCGTTCAAAGACGCAGCCCCGCATCTCCCGGTCCATAAGAGGATGCATGACGAGGGATGGAAAAACTTATCTGATACTGTAGCCCCCAACAACTCTGGCTTGCCGGAGACGAAACTTGGTGCTCGCAGCCCCCAGCGAGGCTGGCCCGCCGAGGAGGAACTTTGGCACTCGCAGCCCCCGGCGACCCTGGCTTGCCGGGTTCCAGGTGCTGGTGTGGTCTTTCGGTTCTTCCTCGTCGCTGCAATTTCAGTCATGAACACGGCTGAGGTAGATATGCAACAGCTTTACGTATACGCATGTGTATATAAATCTTGACTATGCAATACGATGCCGAGCTTTGCCCTTCGTATGTTTGTACTCTACGCTCTCGGGGAGCTTGCCGGGGCGAACACGCTTGCCGCGGGACAGCCCGCTGGCGGTGTTGCTTCCGGCAAGCAACCTTGCCGGGCCAGTTGCGACGCTTAACTTGCTGAGCAGGCTCGGAAGCAAGATAAGGGTGCAGCAGCACACTTGTGTTTGTTGAGCGGACTCGGAAACAAAACAAGTACGCAACTGGGCCACGACTTGGCTCCTCTTGCGCTCAAGTCTCTCGTACGAAGAACGCCTCACGGCAGGGCTTGCCACGTTACACCCTCTACCTTACGCCCTTTGTGCGCTTTCACCCTACGCTTCTAGGGAACTTGCCGGCGCTTAACGCGCTTGCTGAGTACGGGACATCAGCAGCCCGCTGGCTGGCGTCGCTTCCGGCAAGCAACCTTGCCGCGTCTAGTTCGCGACGCGCTTAACTTGCTAAACAGACTCGAAACGAAACAAGGGCGCGAAGCTGGTCGCGACTCACTTTTTAACTCGTTGAGTGTGCTCGAAGCAAGATAAGGGTGCGGCTATTCACAGGCAGGCTCCTCAGCGCACAGGCTCCGCGCACAAAGGACGAGTGTACGAGGGATATAACAAGTAAAAGCATGGAATCAAGAAGTGCTCTGCACGAAGGCTCGAGCGACTTAGCTTTTCTTTTTCTCGTTTCTTTGCACTTGCAGGCGGAGCTCAATGGCGCGTCCTCGACGACAGCGCAGCACTCCGGGGAGGTGCGTTTGTCGGAACGAGCACCAGAGCTGTCCTCGCCGGGCTTATAGCGTCCCGAGGGGCTACGCTCGCCGGAGTGAACACCAGAGCCGTCCTTGCCGGACTTAGAGCTCGATGGCGTGTCCTCGACGACAGCGTAGCGTTCCAGGGAGATGCGCTTGCCGGCGCAGGGGGGAGCGGGAGCGAGCGGTGCGAGGAACAGGATATGCTCGGACTCCTAGTAGCGATAGGAGGAGCAGAGTCCTCCCCCGACACTTTTGCCCTGCTCATGCATGGACAGCGGTCCGGAGCATCCCGCGAGCCCCCGGCATGCTCTTGCCCCAGCAGTCGGATACCACCTCTCGTGGTATGGCGCTGCCGGGTCGTCGCGTCTTTGGGGCGGGCGTGGATCTGCGGAGACCGAGGCGCGGTCATCCGTCCGGTCCACAGATCTCGTGGCGCCCGAGTGCCCTCGCCGGTGCCCACCCTTTCGACGGCGTCTCCTCCGCCCACCGCTGGCTCCGGTGGCGGCGGGAAGATGGAGATGGATCGCGACCCTCGAAACTCTCGTCTTGGGCCATGGTGCGATTGTCGATGAAGTTCTGGATGAAGCTGGAAGGTCGATGAAAAGCGCGGCGCGAACGCCGGATCAGGTCCGCACAACCTCGGCGCCCCTACAGCGCGCGCGAAGATGTCATGGCGCGCAGACGGACGGCGCTGGTGGCACGCCGCCGGAGACACCTATGGGGCCGAGCCCTTCGTGTGTTGATGCGAGGCGGAGGATGCGCGAGAGCGGATCGAGGCGATCTTGCTGGCGAGGATTTTACCCAGCTTCGCGCGATGGTCGCGTAAACCCCTCTGCTGCTTTTGTGTTGTATTGTGCTCGGGAGCTTGAGAGCTACAATAGCAGCTACACCGAACGTGGGGGTTGCAAATGGTTCACACCCCACGAGAGTAGTGAATGATCGGAACCCCCGCGAGAGTAGCGAATGATCGGAACCTCCTCTACGTTGTGCATGGGCCTCCTTTTATAGGGCAAGGGGTCAGCGACAGTGTCAACGTGGGTAGAGGGGTAAAAGCGTAAAAGAGGTGGTAGTTGGAGCGGTCTGCGGGAACAAGTCGGCTACAAAGGCTTGAACAAAGGATTCTACCTACTTTTGACAGAGGGGACAAGAGCATTAAATGCCCGTCGCCGTCGCCCCAAAAGCTCCCGCCTTGCGTCTCCGTTTGCCACGGCGATGAAGCCACCACCGTGGAGTGCCACCGCACCCTCCACGCAGCCCAGCCACCCGCCACGCGTCTCTAGAAAAGCTGCGGGCGCGCGGGCGAGATGACTTGGAGTGAGGGCACGCAGCATAGCTCTCCCGGCAAGTACCTTGCCGGGTCTTGATCTTGCGGGCCCGGAGCTTGTCGAGCTCTGTAACTTGCCGCTCCCCGGGCCCTCGCCGGGACGCGTATGGCGCCGAGGCGTGTCTTCTGTGATGTGATCTTCTAGTCTCCCGGCGAGCTCCTCTCGCCAGGCCTTCATGGGTGATATAATCTTGAGCCTGGAACGGCCTTCCCGGCAAGCTCCTCTTGCCGGGGTCCTGATCTTCTGTCTTGTACACTTTGTTCTTGAATGGCTTGATGTGGAGCGGAAATAATCTCCGGCAAGCGTTTGGTGGATCCAGCTACGGGAAGCTGTGACTGCCCGTGCACAAGTTGGGGTACTGAGGTACCCCTACCTTAGTACACCGACAGCCGGCCTCCCCCTTGCTCCTTTATATACGGGGGCAGGGGGGCACCCTAGGACACACAAGTTTGATCTACGGATCGTTCCTAAGCCATGTGCGGTGCCCCCCTCCACCATATTCCACCTCGGTCATATCGTTGCGAAGCTTAAGCGGCTCATGCGCGTAGAACATCAAGATCGTCCCACGCCGTCGTCTTGACGGAACTCTCCTCGACACTCGGCTGGATCGAGTACGAGGGGCGTTATCGAGCTGTCGTGTGTCAAGAACTCGGGGCGCCGAGTAACGACGTCGGGATCGGTCGGATCGCGAGGAGAACGTCGACTACTTCCTCTACGTTGTGATCGCTTCGCCGGGTCTCGAGGGTGCGTAGACAACACTCTCCCCTCTCGTTGCTATGCATCACCATGATCTTGCGTGTGCGTAGGAAAATTTTGAAATTACTACGTTCCCCAACAGTTTGAGCCCTGATGTGCCACTCATTCATGCTTGTTTGTCATGCCTGCTATTGCTTAGAGTTGTGTCAGGTCTGATTCATCGGGGATGAATTGGAGGTGTGTGAACTTGTCCTACTGTTGAGAGCTAAGTGTGTGAACACGATTTGGTAAAGGTAGCGCTGAGAGGCCATGTAGGAGTACATGGTGGGTTGTCTCATTGAAGCCGTCCTTAGGAACTGAGTTCTGTGTTTGTGATCCATGAACAGCTACTACCACACATTGGGTTCCGGTAACTCGGCCCCTCTCGGCTTATTAATCAACTTGATCTCTGTCCAGGAGTTGCAACTAGTTTCTGGTGTTTGTAGGTAGTGTTAGTAGTCTACCAAGTGGCACCCGATCTGGTGGGCTTGGGACAGACTAGGCCTGATGGCAAGGTGTACCAAGTGGCACCGGATGGTGGGCTTGGGAACCCTGCTCACATCGTTTGGGGCCGTGGCGACACCCGCCGGATCTCCTTGCGGATGGAACCCGGCGATAAACCTGGACGAGAGACTTGTGTGGTTAGTCGGTCGTGGCCGACTCCTCGCCCGCTTCCACTTGAAGGTTGCCGAGGTACATGACGTGTCTGAGGCGATAAGTGGCGAGAGCGTGTGTGAAGAAGTACACCCTGCAGGGTTATCATTATCTATTGAATAGCCGGATTCCTCGGATATGGAAACTTGGACCCTTATGCAGTTCATAGGCAAGTGAAAGTGGATACTCTAAAATACGCAAGATAAGTGTGAGTGCTATGGATGGCGTTCTCATAGGGAGACGGGAGCGGATCCATATTGGTGTATTGATATGGTGAATATGTGGACTCGTGTGCGCCACCTCAAAAGAGTTACTTGCAGTCGTAGTTCAGGATAGCCACCGAGTCAAAGCTGGCTTGCTGCAGTTAAACTCCACCACCCCCTTTGTTGATAATGATGCATATGTAGATAGTTCTGATGTAAGTCTTGTTGGGTACATTTGTACTCACGTTTGCCTATTTTATGGTTTTGCAGAGAGATTTCAGTCTCGCTAGTAGTTCCACTTGGACTTCGACGTTTAGCTTGTTACCTCAGCTACGATCTTGTGCCCTCGGCAGGATCTGGTAGTTAGTCAGGCTTCTCAGCCTTTTTCATTTGTAGTTGTCTCTACTCAGACATGTTAAGCTTCCGCATGTGCTATGACTTGTATGCTCTGAATGCTGGGTCGTGAGACCCGTGTTTGTAATATCTCGCTCCTCGGAACCTAATGAATAAACACTTGAGTCGTAGAGTCATGTTGTGATGCCATGTTGTATTTGCACATATCGAGCATATTGTGTGTATGTTATTGAAATGCTTGGTATGTGTGGGATCTGACTATCTAGTTGTTTATCCTTAGTAGCTTCTCTTACGGAAATGTCTCCTAGTGTTTCCATCGAGCCATGGTAGCTTGCTCTTGCTCCTAACACTTAGGCTGGCCGGCATGTGTCCTTCTCCGTTCTCGTGGTACATCCCTTCAGAAATGTCACGATGAATACCGAGTCCCGTTAGCCCGCCATGCCCGGTTCACGAAGTCTGCTAGCCCAAAGCTACAGCACTGATTCACTCGTGATGACCGACACATTCGATCTTCGGGTCATGGATGCTGTCCTGTAAGTTTGTGCCACTTTGGGTTTATGACTAGCCATGTCACTGGGCTCCTTATCATATGGATGCTAGCAACACTATCATATACGTG
This sequence comes from Aegilops speltoides, assembly GCA_021437245.1. Taxonomy (NCBI): domain Eukaryota; kingdom Viridiplantae; phylum Streptophyta; class Magnoliopsida; order Poales; family Poaceae; genus Aegilops; species Aegilops speltoides. The sequence continues at coordinate 101,260,732 of CM038147.1, forward strand.
TGCCAAAAGGCATAAACGGTCCCGGCAAAGGTAAGGCGACACCGGTAGGAATACCGTGCGTGAGGCCGCAAAGTGATATGAGGTGTTACATGCTAGATCGATGTGGCATTGAGTCAGGGTCCTGACAGCTTTGGTATCAGAGCTTGACTGCCTATAGGATTACCAAGCCAAACTGGTCGAAGTTGAGTCTAGAAATGCTTTAGTTATATGTAGGGGAATTGATTGTGGGATGGAACGTAAAGCTCTTTTTACTCCTTATACCTTATGCCCTTCTGATCTGAGTCATCTTATCTTTCCTACGGGGTTAAGGAACTAGGCCTTCTCTTCTTTCTATCAGGATCACGTGTTACTAATCCGTAGACTAAGTTCCTACTACTTTCGTATGTTAATTGTTGATCTCGAAACCTTGATATTGTGTTTCTGAGTGGCGATGCCACCATTTTTGTAGCATGTCTAAATTCTTTTGAGCATTTACAGCCGTTATGCTGTCCGAGTCATCCCAGGTTTCTAAATAGTCTGATGCATTTGCAAATCCCTCCTCCCGTTCCTGATGTCCTTTTGGGCCAGATTAAACACACTAATCGGTGAGTTGAGGTACTCTGTTGCCTTGACGTATATGTTGGAGCTATTACTATGACCCTAGGTGTTTTAGGGAGTCACCTAGTAATCTAGCCATGTTTTGTGTTTCCAGTGTGATGATTCTGGCCACCAATCTTGAAAGCATCCCGTGATGCCATTTAGTAGTAGGTATTCTACTCCTGGGTTTCTGAACCTGAGATTTCCCTACTTACTTCATGTTGATAGTATTGCTAGTTCCTTTAGGATATTAGTGAAGGAAATATGCCCTAGAGGCAATAATAAAGTTATTATTTATTTCCTCATATCATGATAAATGTTTATTATTCATGCTAGAATTGTATTAACCGGAAACATAATACATGTGTGAATATATAGACAAACAGAGTGTCACTAGTATGCCTCTACTTGACTAGCTTGTTAATCAAAGATGGTTATGTTTCCTAACCATGAACAAGGAGTTGTTATTTGATTAACAAGGTCACATCATTAGTTGAATGATCGATTGACATGACCCATTCCGTTAGCTTAGCACACGATCGTTTAGTATGTTGCTATTGCTTCCTTCATGACTTATACATGTTCCTATGACTATGAGATTATGCAACTCCGTTTACGGAGGAACACTTTGTGTGCTACCAAACGTCACAACGTATCGGGTGATTATAAAGGTGCTCTCTGGTGTCTCCGAAGGTACTTGTTGAGTTGGCGTATTTCGAGATTAGGATTTGTCACTCCGAATGTCGGAGAGGTATCTCTGGGCCCTCTCGGTAATGCACATCACTTAAGCCTTGCAAGCATTTCAACTAACGAGTTAGTTGTGAGAAGATGTATTACGGAACGAGTAAAGAGACTTGCCGGTAACGAGATTGAACTAGGTATTGGATACCGACGATCGAATCTCGGGCAAGTAACATACCGATGACAAAGGAACAACGTATGTTGTTATGCGATCGACCGATAAAGATCTTCGTAGAATATGTAGGAACCAATATGGGCATCCAGTGTCCCGCTATTGGTTATTGACCGAGATGTGTCTCGGTCATGTCTACATTGTTCTCGAACCGTAGGGTCCGCACGCTTAAGGTTTCGATGATGCTTATATTATGAGTTTATGCATTTTGATGTACGAAGTTTGTTGAGTCCGGATGTGATCACGGACATGACGAGGAGTCTCAAAATGGTCGAGACATAAAGATTGATATATTGGGCGACTATATTCGGACACGAAAAGGTTCCGGAAGTTTCGGAGAAAACGAGTGCCGGGGTTACGGAACCCCCGGGAGAGTTAATGGGCCACATGGGCCAAGAGGGAAGAGAGAGGGCGGCTGGGGTGGGCAAGGGCCCCTCTCCTCCAGTCCGAATTGGACTAGGGGCGGCGCCCCTTTCCTTTCCCCTCTCCCCTTCCTTCCCCTCCTAGTAGGAGTAGGAAAGGGGAATCCTACTCCTACTAGGAGGAGGATTCCTCCTCCCTTGGCGCGCCCCAAGAGGGCCGGCCGGCCTCCCCCTCCCTCCTTTATATATGGGGGTAGGGGGGCACCCTAGACACACAAGTTGATCATTGATCGTTCCTTAGCCGTGTGCGGTGCCCCCCTCCACGATATTACACCTCGATCATATTGTAGCGGTGCTTAGGCGAAGCCTGCGACAGAGAACATCAAGATCGTCACCACGCCGTCGTCTTGACGGAACTCCCCTCGAGCCTCTCTTGGATTGGAGATCGAGGTGCGTCATCGAGTTGTACGCGTGTCAAGAACTCGGAGGTGCCGAGTAACGGTGCTTGGATCGGTTGGACCGGGAGGACGTCGACTACTTCCTCTACGTTGTGTCAACGCTTCGCTTTGGTCTGAGGGTGCGTGGCAACACTCTCCCCTCTCGTTGCTATGCATCACCATGATCTTGCGTGTGCGTAGGAATTTTTTTGAAATTACTACGTTCCCCAACAATTAGTAACCTTTGCGATAGTCCTCGAGATTCATGGTATATCCTTCTTCCAATACCATGAACCAATATGGCAGAAGTTCGGGAACCAAAAGATCACAACAAGAGTGCTCTCGATGAGTTCTCCATTCTGCATTGTGAATCTGCTAGTCCTACCTTTCTGCATGGATTATCCGGAAGAAACCTGTTGAACCTGGTTCGACATACTAATCCATGCATCCACAACTCAGAAAATTGTATGTTCCATTGAGTTGTCCCTCTTTAGTTGTATTCTGGCCTTCATCTATCAGTTGATAGTCAAGAGTATGCGTGCATTCGTTCATCAATGCCTATTACTCTTGTGGTCCGTCAAGCCATTCTATTCCAGGATGACTAGGAGAAACAAACTCCAGTACCTTTTTCCATTTCCAGGATTGGGTCAAAGCAGTTGTGTTCCGCAGATCAAATGCCAATCCAGCTTCTGGTCTGTTCTACCTTGAAGTATTACCTTCTTTATGTCAGGATTGTCATGAGAATTGCACCACCTCTTATGAATTCTTGACGCAGTGATACTTCTCGCCATCATTTTCATTTCTCGGTTCCGTGTTATTGTACCCGGAACACCGACAAGTGAATCGTGATGTGTGAAATCTATGCTTCTAGCAACCATGTTGCTTAGTATTAAATGGACAATAGTTTCACTCTTAGCGTGTTGGTTTTGAATCATCATTCTAAGATAGACTGTGCTACCTAGTCCTTATTTCCGGTGCACTCTTCGATCAATGAGTTAGGATTATTCAACCCCTTGCTTATTGTTCACATCGTCTTGCCCTAAAAAGCAAGATTGATCTCGAGCTTAGTAACATATCGGTGGTTCGTGATATTCTGAATATCTTCTCGGAAGTATCACCAGGTTGTCTCCTGATTACTATGTTGAGCTCGCGATCAAGTTGGTTCACTTATAAACCACCCCTTCTCCAAGAATCTGTGTTGGTTATCCCTGAACTAGTTGGATACGCTAAACAACAACTTGGAGAGTTGGAAGATAAAAGCTTACCTAACTTAGTTCATTTCAAAGGGATATCCTGGTGTTGGTGTGTTAGTTGAAGAAAGATGATATCTTCATCGATTGATCCTCGTGATCAGTTGTTGGACCTATTGTCTTGTCAAAACTTTGATTTGAGTATGGGTATCATCAAATCAAATCAGAACCAACGATGTTCATAATGTTGTCTTACTCGTGGTTGATCCCTCGAGCATACACCATTATATCTTTTGGATCTAACCAATGCTATCACCTGTTCACATAATTATGGAATTCCATCTTCATGGAAACCGGGATGAATTGTTGTTGAGCCCATCGACAACATCCTTATCTCCTCCATGATTTTGTTGGACATTAAGCTGGTATTGGAAACTTTTATATGCATTATCTTCATGTCCCGTGCATGAAGCATATGTTCGGATGAAAGAAGTGACATCCTCTTTTCATGTGCATTTGGTGCAAGTTGCCGCCATGAGTTCGAGATAGATTGTTTTTGTTTCCTCTGGAATCATCCCAAGTCAGTCATGTAGGTGCGAAGTATACTATGGTTTGAGAGATTAGCTACCTCCATGCTATATGTGTTCCTAGCACACCAAGCCACTGACTGATTTGTTCTAGGAGAAGAAGCTCCTCCTTAAGACCCGGGGCTTATACAAGGACTTCGATATCCTCAATGATGGTTCCCCACCTGAACTCGGTAGTGTTTTATTATAAGACTACTATGTGGTCATGCTTGTCTTGGACAACGTGTTCACATGTATGTAGCAGAGATGGCTCATGTTTTGGAGCTTACTATCGTAGTTCATCCCCCGAGAATCTCGCAACGTCATCTCGTCGATTTGTGTTGCAAACTTTCATTTTTCTTTCTAGACTCGATGAGTCTGGATTATCCTGACACCAACCAGATCTGAATCTCAGGCAGATATGATGGTTGGAACATTTCCCAAGAACTATAATATTGGTCTCTCTGTAATCCGGCAAAGTGGTTGTCGTGGCCAACACACCCAGCCGGAAGACCTATTATTGTAGTATCTTGATTGAGGAAGTTGGCCACCTCCCCATAAGGATTTCGTAGGATTTACTCCAGAAGTTGTTCCTTATGGATTTGGTGTTTCCGAAGTCCGACCTTTTACTTGATGTTCTAGATATCAAACCATATCTATGAATGGGATACACCAGCACATCAAGGAGAACATTAGAAGCGGAGTGCTAAATGTCTCTCGGTCGATCATCCAGATTTTGTCCCCTTGGCCCCGCCAAGGTGAAATCTGAGAAGGTGTTATCTTCCTTTGCATCTGCATCTTCCACGGGTATTCATCATGGTAGTATGTTGTGTTGCAAGGATCCTTGTCACGGATGTTGGTAAAACCTTGATGAATATGGAAATGCTCAAGTTCTTGAGGGCATGCTCAGACACTAGGTTATATCCCCGGTATCGATTGGAATGTGCCTTTCGTTTGTCGAGTTGTCTTATAACTCTAGTTTCTTTTCCAAACTAAGTATGCCATTCTTTCGAACTTCTCCAAATGATCGATTGTAATTTGCCTTAAGCTGGTATAAAGAGTTTCAATGATCTCTGAATCAAAGGTAATTCTTTTTGCCACTTAAGGGATGATTCTATGAGTCACCTCCTCTAAGATGTCTCGTTATGGTATCATGGCAATTCAACTCCTCGCTACGTTGTCAACTGTTCACCACCTTTTTAAGTGTGAAATTGTTGTCTACCTAGTGAACCTTCCTCATCTGTTTCATCCTATCCCTTTGGATGGTTGCCTCGTGTCTCAGCCCGCGAGATGTATTAATGTCTCACTCCGTGAGTTGATCCTGAGTTGTTCGGTCTTCTAGAAGATCGATCCTGCTAAAGTTTTCCCTTTCCTTTCATTGTCATGTTAGTTGGAGTTCTCAAAGCAAGACGTCGAGACAAAGATGGTAATCGAATCAATGCCCCTATGAAGTGCCACCTGGATCGTGAAGATTATGTTGGTTTGCGACCCCCCCCTTCATCTTACCCTACGCTTGAATCTTGGGACGAGATTCTTGTTTAGTAGGGGTGAGCTGTCACATCCCTAGTTCTGGTATGCACTAGGCTAGCCCTTCCATTTGAGCATCATGTTTAAATTCAAATGAAACTTGAATTGAGGAATTTCCAAAAGCCTCAGAAAACCTCTAAAAAATAACCAACATCTAAATCTCATCAAATGAGTCCAAGAAAATGTTCCTGTTATTCTGTGAAAATATTGGCATGAGGTAAAATTCAAACCAATATTTTTGGAGTCACAGAAATAATTTATTTTGGGGCTTTGATTTAAATCAATAATATATTTGGGTTGAAATTATTTCTGCTATATAAGAAATAATGTTCAAATATTTTTGTAAATTTGCATGTGGCCTTGGACTATCTCTCTGAGCTCGCACAAAAATTTACAGAAAGTTTTAAAATGATTTAGTTCTCAAACTAAATCAAAACAAAATAACAGAAAATATAAATAGAAGAAGAAGGAGAAACTTACCTGGAGCCCACCAACTGGCCCAGCTCCTGTGCTGGCCCAGCGCTGTACAGCCCAGCCCACCACCGTCAACTCCCCTGTCGCCTTCCTCCTCTGCCAGAGGGGCGCGTCTGGCCGGCCAGCCACGCCGCACGCGCCTGCCACCTCCTCCCTCCCAGCCTGCCTGGCTCCTCCTCGATGCACCAGGCGGTGCCACGCCACCCCCTTGGACCCCTCTCACTCTTCCCCGAGGCCCCCGCCCCTCTGCTCCCTCTCTCTCTCGCCCGAACCCGAGCGCAGCCATCGCCGCCGACTAGAACCACCGCGGCCACAGGCCCTCCCTCGCCTCGCCGACGTGTCCATGGCCTCCGCCTCGACGCCCTCGTCCTCCCCGTCGACTCACTCGACGCCGGACGCCTCAAAACACCGTCACCGACCTCTTCTTCGTCGTCGGCCGCTGCGGATCCCCATCATCGACTCGTCGCCGTCCGGCCTTCCCCGAGCCCGCTTCGACGTCTGCTGCAACCGCCGTGAGCCACCGAACCTTTTCCCCCTCTCCGTTCTTGCTCTCGTGCGCCATAGCCGCCGCACCTTGCTCGCCCGCACGCGCCGCCACCTGTGATCGCAGCCGACGAGCCTCCGGCCACCTAGCGGTCCGGCCGTCGTGCTCAACTCCCTTCCCGCACTACGTAGAGCACATAGGTGCCCCGCACGAGCCTCCCCGGTCATCGTAGCGTCGACCCCGAACTCACCCGAGCTCCGGCGACCGCCAGGGTCGACGCCGGCGACAACTCCGGCCACCCCAGCCTTCACCACCACCACGGTTGGATGCGGATGAGCGTCCGCATCCCGTAGCTGAGCTTCGCGCGCCAAACGGCGCTCTGTAGGCGAATCCCGTAGTGCACCACCGCGCCTGGACTCGCCGGCGGCTAAACGCCGGCGACCGCTGACCCGTTGACCGGCGTGGGTTTGACCCCACTGCCCGGTTTGACTTCCCCCCCTCTCACTGACTTGCAGGCCCCGCCCGACTAATTACTCTAGTTAGCACTAATTAACTAGCTAGGTTGGTATTAGTTTAACGCTAACTAAACTTAGTTTGTTTAACTGACACTGACAGATGGGACCTACAGGTCAGGGTTGACCTGGACCGTCTCAGTTGACCGATGATGTCACCCTGACGCCAGGCTGACGCAGTAAATCCCTTTCTGGATTTATTCTTATATAGGAAATTCTAGAAAATAGTATAAACCTCTAAAATTCATATAAAATCAACCGTAAATCCAAATGAAATAAGTTATATATGAAAAATGATCAAAAAAATCCAATCTATCCATCTGTACTGTTTTCATGCATGTTAGAACAACTTATAGCTGCTGTTTAGCACAAATCATATAAATGGCATTTAAATATCCACATATGGAGTTTGAATTTGAACCCTTGGTTCAAACCAACTTCATTTAATCTGTTCTAAGTTGCATTAGCCAAAACACACTCATTTTTGCCATGTCATATCATGCATCATATTGTGCATTGCATTGATTGTATTTCTTCTCTGTTGCCGGTGTTTGTCCCCTCTCAGTAAACGTGGTTCCGACGATTATTCGATGACACCGATGGAGAACCATATTATCTTCAGAAGTGCCAGGCAAGCAAAACCCCCTTGTTCATTCCGATACAATCCCACTCTCTCGCTCCTGCTCTCTTTTACTGCATTAGGACAACAACGATTCATCTGTTACTTGCTGCGGTAGTTGAACCCCTTATCCTCTGCATGACCTGTCATTGCCATAGTAAATAGATGAAACCCACTAGCATGAGTAGGAGTTGTTTGAGCCCTGATGTGCCCACTCATTCATGCTTGTTTGTCATGCCTGCTATTGCTTAGAGTTGTGTCAGGTCTGATTCATCGGGGATGAATTGGAGGTGTGTGAACATGTCCTACTGTTGAGAGCTAAGTGTGTGAACACGATTTGGTAAAGGTAGTGGTGAGAGGCCATGTTGGAGTACATGGTGGGTTGTCTCATTGAAGCCGTCCTTAGGAACTGAGTTCTGTGTTTGTGATCCATGAACAGCTACTACCACACATTGGGTTCCGGTAACTCGGCCCCTCTCGGCTTATTAATCAACTTGATCTCTATCCAGGAGTTGCAACTAGTTTCTGGTGTTTGTAGGTAGTGTTAGTAGTCTACCAAGTGGCACTTTCGATGCATGTGGGCTTGGGACAGACTAAACACGATGTACGGTGTACCAAGTGGCACCGGATGGTGGGCTTGGGAACCCTGCTCACATCGTTTGGGGCCGTGGCGACACCCGGCGGATCTCCTTGCGGATGGAACCCGAATAGGCGATAAACACGACGAGAGACTTGTGTGGTTAGTCGGTCGTGGCCGACTCCTCGCCCGACTTCCGCTTGAAGGTTGCCGAGGTACATGACGTGTCTGAGGCGATAAGTGGCGAGAGTGTGTGAAGAAGTACACCCTGCAGGGTTATCATTATCTATTGAATAGCGGATTCCTCGGATATGGAAACTTGGACCCTTGTACAGTTCATAGGCAAGTGAAAGTGGATACTCTAAAATCGCAAGATAAGTGTGATTGCTATGGATGGCGTTCTCGTGAGGGAGGCGGAGCGGATCCATAGTGGTGTATTGATATGGTGAATATGTGGACTCGTGTGCCACCTCAAAAGAGTTACTTGCGATCGTAGTTCAGGATAGCCACCGAGTCAAAGCTGGCTTGCTGCAGTTAAACTCCACCACCCCCTTTGTTGATAATGATGCATATGTAGATAGTTCTGATGTAAGTCCTGCTGGGTACATTTGTACTCACGTTTGCCTATTTTATGTTTTTGCAGAGAGATTTCAGTCTCGCTAGTAGTTCCGCTTGGACTTCGACGTTTAGCTTGTTACCTCAGCTACGATCTTGTGCCCTCGGCAGGATCTTGTAGTTAGTCAGGCTTCTCAGCCTTTTTCATTTGTAGTTGTCTGTACTCAGACATGTTAAGCTTCCGCATGTGCTATGACTTGTATGCTCTGAATGCTGGGTCGTGAGACCCGTGTTTGTAATATCTCGCTCCTCGGAGCCTAATGAATAAACACTTGAGTCGTAGAGTCATGTTGTGATGCCATGTTGTATTTGCACATATCGAGCATATTGTGTGTATGCTATTGAAATGCTTGGTATGTGTGGGATCTGACTATCTAGTTGTTTATCTTTAGTAGGTTCTCTTACCGGGAAATGTCTCCTAGTGTTTCCACCGAGCCATGGTAGCTTGCTACTGCTCCGGAACACTTAGGCTGGCCGGCATGTGTCCTTCTTCGTTCATGTGTCTGTCCCTTCAGGGAAATGTCACGCGATGAATACCGGAGTCCTGTTAGCCCGCTACAGCCCGGTTCACCGGAGTCCTGCTAGCCCAGTGCTACAGCCTGGATTCACTCGCTGATGACCGACACGTTCGATCTTTGGGTCATGGATGCTGTCCTGTAAGTTTGTGCCACTTTGGGTTTACGACTAGCCATGTCAGCCCGGGCTCCTTATCATATGGATGCTAGCGACACTATCATATACGTGTGCCAAAAGGCGCAAACGGTCTCGGGCAAAGGTAAGGCGACACCCGTGGGAATACCGTGCGTGAGGCCACAAAGTGATATGAGGTGTTACATGCTAGATCGATGTCGCATTGAGTCGGGGTCCTGACAGCTCCCTTCCCCCGATGCGCAGCCACGCCCCATCTCCGATGCACCGCAACCGCCCCCGTCTCCCCTGCCCCGCTACCGCCTACCGCCCACTATCTTCATCCTCTCCTCCCTCACCTGTGGGCTTCCAGATCAAGCAGGTGATGCGGTGGCGCTACAAGATCCAGGACGCACCACCCCGGGCTCATAATTGCGGCTTACAGCCACGCCCTCTAATTTAGTGCCACGCAACGGCGGTGGAGGAGATCCTACTCGCGCTAAGGCGAAGCTATGGCGGCGCCGCGCTCCCTCACCGCCCCTAGCTGACAAGTGCATCGCTCCGTCCCCACGCCAGCCGAGCAAAGGAAAGTGGTGGTCCTCCATCGACCCGACGCCGACGCATGGTAGCGGCTCTCTCCGGCCGGCAATGTAGGGCACAGAGGCGCAGTGCTCCCTCCCCACCCCCAGCAGAGGGACGCGGCGACACGACCGCGGGAGCGCCCAACCTTCTCTCACCATCCAGCAGGTATGTGGCCTATTCTCTCCACTCATCACCATTTCATTTGGTTGAATGCAATTTGCAATTTTCTGCTGCGTACTTAGTTGATATGTGATTTGGACTATGGCAGCTGGTAGGCAGGGCTAGCTTATGGAGTTAGTGCTGAAATTGATGAAGAGGAAGACGAACATGAGCATCCGCGTTGATCCTGCCTAATGTATGCTTTCGTGTGTTGGTAGATGCGCGTGCGTGTGTTGATCCATGTGTGCGTGTTTTTTGATCGATGCAAGATTTGGAAGATGTTATCTCCTTCTGACGTGTGTTCATCGATTTATGGCGTGGTGTGCGTGTGTTGGTAAATCCTCTCAACCTCTAGTATCAAATTTGGGTCTCGACTAGGGGCATGATGGATTTTTATGTGAGACGTGAGTACGAGTTGCTTGGATTTGTGTCGCGAATTGCCGGAATTGTGGTACGAGTTTGCCAGGTCCCCTTTACGACAGAGTTGTGGGGCTTTTTAAGGGGGGCGTGGTGGAGTTGCGGGCGTGCTAGCACTAGTTGCTCAGATTTGTGGACCGAGTTGACAGAGTCTTGCTATGAGATCTTACCGGATCCTCCTGCTAGTCTGTGGAGTTTTGCTACTAGCCAACGCTTTCAACCATTGCTTACTTTAGAGTACAAAAAACTCGCACACACAATGCGTTGATGGACATTTTGAACTTACCATTGGGGATATTTCTATCAGCCTGAATGTTGCGTAGTTATTGATCCCCGAGAGGAGGATTTGAGTTTTTTGTGTGTAGCTATTGATCCTAGGTAACAAAACTTGCCTACCGGTTGTTACTTAGTTGCCTGATATGGTTCAGAATTTTCCTAAATAGGCATAATCTTAAACTTTTGCCTTTTTTGTTTACTTAAGTGCCTGATATGGTTCAAAATTTGCCTAAATAGGCACAATCTTAAACTTTTGCCTATTTTTTTTGTTTACTTAAGTGCCTGACATGGTCCAGCTTTTGGTTAATGGTTATTACTTAGGTTGCTTGAATTTTTGCCAAAACTTGCCCAACATATTGTAGGTAGTTGCCCCATAATAACTCTGATAATGATCAATCCTAAAGTTTTGTCTAATGTATTTGTTAATTAGTCACCTGACATGGTTCAAATTTTTTCGCTTTAATGGTTGTGTACTCTTTAAACTCGTCAATGCCGAGAGCAATAAATTATAAATTGATACTACTAACTATGGTGCCTACAATCAAATTAACTAATAGATCAAGTCTATATTTTTTAATCCCAAATAACTAATAGATCAAGTCTACAGTATTTTGATTGTATGCTCGCCTACAATTAAAATATGAATTGCCTACAACAAGCGGGAGTTGCACCTTTTCCCGTCGAGACCGAATGCAAGTCAAACTGTTTTGGCATAGGTAGCTCCCCCTAAATGGGTCTTTGGGTTGATTTTTTTGCAGCCCACAAACTGTCGCTCCAGATCCCCAAATAGTTGCTTTGCAACCACACACACACATTTTCCTGTACACGAGTAAAAAGATACTTGCCTGCTTTCTCCCATCAGAGAATATGCGCAATTCCATGAGTTCCAGTACATCCAAAAATTGCCTGAGACCAAAACCACAGTTGCCTAAAAGCTACAGACATAGTTCCCTGTTTTTATCACCCATTAGGAAATAGTTTTTCCATTGCCCTGTGTTCCATCGAAGCACAACTTTTTGCCTGCAATCAAACACAGAGTTGCCTACAATTACATAGTTTTTGCCTCAATCTACTATGTATCTTGCCTAAAATCACACAATTTTGCCCCAATGTACCATGTACAGTCAGGGGCATGGCCTCTTATTTTGCTTTTCTTACTACTGTTACAACTACTAGTATAAAATAATAGTACTTCTTTTGTGTTCATGTGTGGGTTTGGTCCATCGTTGCGGTTTGTTTTTCACGATGCACCCAATACTCGTATCTTTAGTTTATGACCTTCAAAAAGTTGCTCATCATTGTTTCTAAAGTTGCCCATCCTCGAAGCTAAGTTGTTAAGAAAGTGTTGTCGAGAAATTTATTCCCGTAGCATTAAGTTGCCACCCCGTAGTACCAAAGTTGCTCATCGTTGTTTCTAGGTTGCCCATCCCCGAAGCTAAGTTGTCAAGAAATTGATTCCTGTAGCATTAAGTTGCCACCCCGTAGTAGCAAAGTTGCTCATCGTTGTTTCTAGGTTGCCCATCCCCGAAGCTAAGTTGTTGAGAAATTGATTCCTGTAGCATTAAGTTGCCACCCCGTAGTACCAAAGTTGCTCATCGTTGTTTCAAAGTTGCCCATCCCCGAAGCTAAGTTGTCGAGAAAGTGTTGTAGGCAACATAGGGTAATGTTAGGATACCTGGTAGTCATGGTAGGCAACTTAGAGGTAATGCTCGGCAAGTTGGTAGTCATGGTAGCCAAATTAGAGGCAATGAAGGATGCCACCGCCATCCGAGTCCGGGGTCGCCGCCCCATTTTCCGCACGCCGCACGCCAGCGACTAGACTTCCTCCTTTCCCCAAGACGAGTTGGTCAGACACTAGCGCCTCAGTTGGGCGATCGCCCCCCGAGGTAATAGGGGCATGTTGCCGTTGTGCCCGCCGCCATGGCGCTCAAAGAGGCCTTGTTTTGTGGTGGGTCTAGGTATCCTTAACATGCCTAATAATGCCAGAAAGTTGTCTATGTTTCCTAGTATCCAGGGGAGGTATAAGGGGTGTAGTGTTATCTCAAAGTATGTGTTTGATGTGTTAGATTTCAGATGGGTTTGCCATTTGTGTACTGGGCTATATAAGCTCACCTCATCAACAATTATAGTGTGCCTTATTGCAATGCCAAGTTGCCTAACTTTCAGTACTTGCTACCAGGTTTTTTCAGGTTTACCAGGTGTTCGTTTTGTGCATTGGAGCTTACGAAGTTGTCTCATCAATAAATATTGGTTGGCTTACTCAAACACTAACTTGGCTAACCTTTTTGTTAATTTTCCTAATGAATCATTATTAATCTAGTGCCCACGAGTTGCCCAATTCTGTTGTTAATCTTCTAGTAATACCGCTAAGTTACATCTATTTTTATTTGTTCTAGTACATATAGTGTTGGCTTGCAGTATTATTAATTTTCATAATTGTATTCACCGCACCTGCCTCTGGGTTTTAGAATTTAGATACTTCATACTTTTTGCTAAGTTGCTTGCTTTTGGTGCTACGTTATTTACAAATTATTGTTCTAATTGTTTACCATATTGGAGATTAATTTATGAGTGGTGGTTTTGTATTTTAATTGTTTCACCAATAGATATGAATAATGTTCAGTATCATGCGTGTCTATGAATTAATCCTGCTAAGTTGCCTAACACGACTATTACATTTGCCTACAACAGATGGTAAGTTGCTTACAATATTATACTCCCTCTGTTTCTAAATATAAGACATTTTGGCAGTTCAGAACTTCTTATATTTAGAAACAGAAGGAGTAGTTTCTAGTTATTTTATCTAGAGGGTATTTTTGAGAGGTCATGTATTTTTGGTAGGTTCTATGTATAACTTGCCTCATGTACTCTTTGTTTGCGCCAGCCTCATTATCTGTTCTTCACATCCTCTGCGCAGTTTCCAAGTGGTGTGGCATGATAAGACATTCCTGGACTACTTTACAGATCTGTCATGGCGTAACTGAGTTGGTTTTGCAGCATGATTTGGTTTGAATTTGTGTTTGGGTTTCTACGATGTGACTTAATATTTTCCCCATTGGTAGGTTCCCCGTTGGCAATTTTACGCATATGCTGATTGTTTTACTCCTTTCCCCACATTGCTAGGTTCCCCGTTGGCAATTTTACGCATATGTTGATTGTTTTACTCCTTTCCCCCCATTGGTAGGTTCTTTGGTACTTGCAGCAAGATGAGAATCTACCTTTGGAAGAAGGCACTGGTGTTGGTTTGGCTTTATGAGAGGAGCATCATGATATTTTTATCTTACGTGAGAAACTAGATGTGGAATTGCTTTCTTTTGTCGATTGTAACCTAACTTTGCTGCTTTTATGTATCTCATTAATAACATTTTGAGGCACACTGGTACTTGGGAAAAATAATTGTGTTGCAAGTTTGAGAGTTGGAACTGAAGCAATAGATGCAAGAGTAATGTTTTGGGATGAGTTGTTTCTTCTCAGTTATCTTAATATCTGTGGGATATAAATGTCCTTTTTATTTGTGTAACATCATATGCAATTTTTTTTGTCTTTTGACTATTGTGAAGAACGGATGGAAAAACTGCCACTTTGATAAAAGAAAATTCCCTTTCTTGCATGCAAGAGAGAGCAAGGGAGTTATGGTAAAGTCGTACTCCCTCCGTCCCATAATGTAAGACGTTTTTTGGCACTACACTAATGTCAAAAAACGTCTTACATTACGGGACGGAGGGAGTAGTTTGCAGCTCACATAGACACACGGAGCGGGCGTGTCAGCGTGGCCAATAGTTTCCCTTTTTGGAGAAAACGGTCCACACTTTCCATATTTAGATGTGCGCTCCACCCTGTCTTCTAGCACGCGTTTGCCAACTAGCCTTGTCTCAAAATATACTATATTGTGTAATGAAAAAAGAGTAGTCATCATTAAGAAAAGAAATCTATGAAAATCAACGAAGAAACAAAAAATACATGAAATATCTATAAAAACTGAAAAATAAAAAGGAAAAGGGGAAAAGGAAATGAAAAATAAAGAAACCAATTCTTTTTTTTTGAGCATCAGTACAGGCACAAGTGCTCATATACACGCACATACACTTATCCCTATAAACGCACACACGCACACCCTACCCCTATGAGCACCTCCGAGAGACTGAGCCGGCATATCATCTTGAGTTTTACGAAGTCAGCGTAGGCGCCTCGTCGTCGACGGGAACGTCTCCTCCCACTGAAAGCGCATCACCGGAAATCCTGAAATAAATTCAAACATAATGCGAGCACCAGTACTTGAACCATGATAGGCTGGGGATACCACTGTCCCTCTAACCATCCAACCACAGGTTGGTTCGCAATAAAGAAACCAATTCAAAAGAATGAAAACAATGAAAGCCGAGAAGGAAACAAAGAAAAGCAAAGAAAGCCGAGAAAAGAAAGAAAGAAAAATGTAGACAGAAAGGAAAGAAACAAAGAAAAATGAAATATGAAATAAAATAAAATAAAACTATGAAAAAACAAGAAAGAAACGATGGAAAAAAATTAAAAAATCCTGAAAAAATGAAGAAAGCCAGTGGGAAAACAAAGTAAAACAGAAAGGGAAAGAAAACTGGTGAAGACACAAGGAAAACCGAAAGAAAAAATAAAAGGAAACGAAAGAAGGACCAAACCAGTACGTTGACCGAGCAGCAGTGAGCGACCAACCTGCGATAATGGTCCGGCCAATATGCATGGGCTTCAGGTGGAACGGATGCTTACCCTAAAACCAGCAACAATGCACAACACACAGTATTTGAATTGATCCGTAAAAAAACATGAATTCATGCTACTGACGCCCAATAATCACATCACCCCTGATTCCACTTATAGTACATAACCTATAGCAACTTCAGGCACCACAATTCAGTCTCAGAGCAAGTCTAGCAGACCCCGCATCCCGCTATCCTGCAAAACGCGTTTGCAGTTTGCCGAAAAACGTCATTGCGAGCCGGCGCGGACGGCCGCAAATGCAGACCCCCCAAGCGGACCCGTAAAAAAGCATATTCGCGGAATACCTTTTTACGGGTCGGCTTTATGGGTCTGCTTCTTCGCCCGCTGCATCCCCATCCCACCAATCCGCAAATATATGAATACCATACCAATTATCAATACCAACACAATACATCAACATCCGAGTCAACCGAATCGGACAAATCAAGAGCGAAACTTCGCGCGGGTCAATTCCATCTACATGAGCGAGGAGCACCGCCGCGTCAACCAACCGGGCTAAAATTCCATCAACACGAAGCAAAATAACACTAACCGGCGGCGACGAGGGGCGTCTCGAGGGCGGTTGTTCCCCGGCGGCGACAGCGCCGAGGGGCGGCTCTTCTCGCGGATCCGCGCGGGCGGTGCGGCCTAGCGGTGGTGAAGGGTGCAAAAGGCCCCACCGGCGCGATTCCGCTGGCTGATTTGGCCGGAATCGATGGCAGCGGACGGGCGGAAGCTGTGGCGGGCGGCGGCGGAAGGAGGTGGGGAAAGGGGCGCGGGCTGAAATGTCCCTCCCGCCAAATGCTTCACTGCGATACGGGGCACCATAGGGGCGAGGCGAAAACCCGCGAATATGCGGGTTGGGGCCGAGTTTTTGCCGCGCCCCTCAAAATTTTGCGGGCCGGCCGCGTTTACGGGTCGGGGCCTTTTGCGGTGTCTTCTAGAGTTGCTCTCAGGCAACACAAACAAAGTGCTACAATTCAGCCTGAACAAGCACCAGAATTCGCTGTCAAGCAACACAGAGAAGCACTAGAATTCATGCACCACGTTACAGATAGGGATGTAAACGGATCGGATCGGATCGGATAATGCCTTTATATCCTTTACCATATTTTTTTGTCGGATTCGGAGCGGAGCGGATATTGATCGGATGCGGATTATATCGGACTACGGATTCGGGGCGGATTCGGAACGGACTCGAACCGGAAACGGACAAAAATATCGGGTGATATATGCAAAGAAACATGAACTTGTTTCTACTTTGCAAACAATATGAAAACATGTTTTTATCCAACCACATTACACTAGAGAGTGGCCAAGCTTTTAAAAGTCATAACTCACACCAATATCGCAACAATAAACAGTACTGGTCGTACTTAAGAAATTTTTAATCCAAAGGTTTATTGAAGTTTTTATTTGTTATAAAAGGAAATTAGTCGATCAAGTAGAAGTCCATAACACATCCTTGACTTCTCTTCAACGTGGTGTTTCAACCAGTCCACTTGCAACATCCTGTGAGAGTGATAGAAGATATTTAGATGCAGCACTTGACAATCAAAATAATAATTTATAATTAGTTGTGGTGAACTAAGTAGTTCGAACACACACACATTAATTCTGAGGTAGTGAGGTGTATGTGTCCACATGATTTAATATGCAAATTTTTAGTGCGTGTATATAGAGAGAGAAGAGAAACATGAGGCATCACATATTATATGCACATACTATATGCATGTATTGATGTATGCGCACAACATGCATGTACTTATGGCTTTTATATCTTGTTTGCTTTCTCACGTGCAACAAAAACTAGCATGAGAGTATGCATGAATAATTAAATTATATTAGTAAAATCTGATCGGTAACTAGCAACACACATATTCAAGGAACAAGTAGGTCCTATATTAGTAAAATTAATCTATATGTGCAAAAAAGATAGAAGCTAGTTAAGTATATACTAATATACATTAGCAAATTGCTGGTAAAACTGCATACCTAAATTTCTTGCTCCTGAAGTAGTGGATCAGCCACTTATTCAATATCCATTCCTTGATTGTCCTATGTACCAGCAGCATGGAAATTTGTGAACAAAAAATTTATCGCTTTACACAAATATAATACTAGTAATGATCAAGAGGTAATCAGACATACCTGCTATTTCTCTATGCATCTTAATATGGTTCAAGAATACTGATGTCCCATTCATGCTATTTCTCTTTGTTTCATAAGTGCAGTACTTGCATTGGGCCCATGCTTTCTTACTTTTCTGTCCATTTGCCACCACCGTCTTGTAAGTTTTAACAAAATGATCCCAACATTCAGATGTGATCTTCTTCGGTTTCTTCCTTGCAGGCTCATCTACTATTGCATCCTCATTCTCACCCTCCAGATCAATCACTTCATTTGCAACTTGATTGTCGCTGCCCAAATTCAGAGGCTCTTCATTTTGACTTCCAGCAGGGGGTGATACAACCATACTTTGGACTGCATTTGCACTTGTTCTTGTAGATGTAGACCTTTTCCCCGATATCTTTCTCAGAAAATCTAAAAAGAATACAATGCATAAGTAATCAGTCACTTTTTACTGATCAAAGGAATGAATATATTAGAAGCTGCAGCAAGTAAGACATTAAACAACATATATTCATAGTGTTTAAGTTTGCCTGCAACTCAAGCCAACTTGCACATGTGCCAGAATGTTTTTCGATCCTGCTGAGTTGAACCAGATGGGTGCGTTGGTTCAGTGTTTAAGTCAGGTTGTATTGGCAACTAGATCTTGTATGGACTTTGTTGTACAGAAAAGGCTAACTGAAAATAGAAGAAGAAAAGGGCATGTGTTGCCCGGAACTAGATACTACTGCCTCTGTCTGTCTCCCCTGTTTTTCTCTGAAACTCTGAAGCAGACAATCTTTCTGAATCACAGCATGTGTGTGAGTCCAAATAAAATAGACAGAGACAAGAGAGACAGAGGGTGTGACCACATAGTTACATGGATTCGGCGAGACGCACAAGAAGCTAACCCAAGGCCCTGGCAAAGCAAGCAGTTGGATTGATTTCTAGAGCTAGCTACTAGTTTCGTTGCTTTCAATCTGGTCAGTCTAGAGGAGTACATGCGTATGTGCTAGTAGTACAGTTCCTATCGGAGTTACGGCCGCGTCGACACAAACCCACGTCAGATCCATGGCAGACCATCGTCCCTATGTGCGTGTGTCGCACGGGCTGACGCTGCCCATAGTCGTGTCCGGGCTGCCGATCATGGCCGTAAGAAGCGTCGGCCACACCCGTCGAGGCTCTACGATGTTGGCGTGCTTGGTGTCGTGGTGCGGGCGTGCGGCTCCTCACGGCGTCCACTGACAGCCGGACTCTGCATCACAGATCATCGGTGCTCTAAACTTGCACAGGACTCTGCATCTACGAATTCACTTACCTTCGTTGTTGGGACCAACTGATTGGCCACGGACATCTTTGACCATGGTTGAACCACCAGACTATGGAGAGATCGGAGATGCAACCGGAGGCCAGGAGAACAAAAAATGCAATATGGCGATGGAGGGAAGGATATGTATGCGCTATCACGGATATGCTACCAATTTGCATGCCTTGATTGCGTACGAGATTATGGTAGAGTATATGGGGTGACTGCAAATCTACAATCACTAAGTTAAATGGGCATACATATGGACCTGGAGTCCGGGATGATTGGGCTTATTTTGTCGGATATAATCCGATTTCCATTCCTTGGATAATCCGCAAAAAATAGCGGATAATCCACATCCGCCGGATACTAGGGATACCATATCCGCCGGATATCCGATTGATTGATATCCGTATCCACATCCATATCCGGCGGATTCACAAAATTGCATACCATATCCTCAAAAACGGATGCAGATGCAGATTCAGAGCGGAAATTAGAGAGTTTTTACGGTACATCATACTACCTGAAATAATGGGTAGTATATAGGTGATCCAATGGTTAATATAAGTCCGCTCGGAATTTGGTGAAGTGCATATCGGTAATTTCCTATATGGGATAGATTTATGTCCATGCTTTAATCATAAAGATATATACACAAACAATCCCGTAAAAAAGATACACAAACAAAGGTGAAAGACAAGCCAGTTCCTCGACGGTACACGCCACGGACAGGTCATCTGCCGATCCGATGCCGTCAGCACGCCTCAGGACACATGTTCTCGTTGTGCGCCGTATCCAGGTCGTCTGCCATCCTGGGCGGCAGCCCGTCTCCGCTGACCAACCACCTGACCCAGCGCACACCCTAGCCTGAGTGTTGAGAGGGTCGATAGCAGTAATTAAAGGCGTCACCTTGGCATTATCACCATTGAGCCAAAGATTGGAATGCTCCAGCGTCCAACGGCCGCTCTCGTCGTTGAGCGTGAACCGTGAAGGCTCTGGTATGCAACGGGTCGACCTCCATCATGACTCATGTGCACTGCCTGTGTGTTTCGCGTATTAAGCTAGCTCAGATTGACCAAGTAGCCAGCAGTGATTAGTTTGGTATGCGTGTTAGCCAGCCTCTTCACGAAGCATCCATCTGCATGTCTGCTTTGGCGTTAGATCTGTACATTATTCATCCCCTGATCCTAATGGGACCGATCGATGTACCCAGTACGCGTGTACTGCCGAAAAGTATTGGGCAGAATCGTCGAGGTCATGGCGTACGCCAACAATCAGGAGGCGGCTCGAAGCGCCGGAGCTCAGGCTAGTCGCTGAACAGGACGACGCAGACGGCGCCCCAACTCTCGACCAGAGCCGGCATGTGAAGTGCAGCGGCACCTTGCGGATCAAGTGCATCCGCCTCTCAACGGAATGACCAGCTCGTCCCAATCATTATGGAAAGAATCCCCCGTCTCCACAAAGTCTGAGATTGATTAAACAACGAAGTACCTAAAATGCCCCTAACTACCCAATATACTACCAGAAATTTGATGTAGTATTACCTTATCTGGGCCGTCCAACAACAAAAATAAACGGTCCAAATTGACTTGATGTACCGTAAAAGGTCTCGGAAATTATCCGTACCATTTACATCCCTAGTTACAGATGGCATGTACAATCGATACAGATAGGCGAAAAGCTAATCTCCCATGCACGGAAGGTACCGTGCATGCATGCGTCGTTGGTTTGCTTGAAGATCTGATGCCATGCATTGATAGCTCGCAGTTATTAGTCAGATCTTTTTCTCACCACATGCAAGCATATTGTTCCAGCTATGCTCCACCATCCCATGCTTTTTTATTTTATTTCCAAGTTTAAATTTATTTTATCTTTTGAACCAAAAGTACAACTTATGATCCGTTTTCACATTTGTGTTTATGACGACAAGAACTTTAAGATGATAGCACTTTTGAATATATTTCAACAAATTTTAAAACTTAAATTCTAAAACATGGTGAAACACTATAAAAGCACACACCCGCAAAAAAAAATTACACAAAACTATGCGATGTTTTGTTAAACACTATATGTGTTCAAAGTTCTGTTGCAACGAAATCTATTAATATTTACAAACTTTTAGATTACTAAGAATCGGTTTGATACACATTGGCACACAATGTAACATTATAATATGTAACAGAACATGGGGAGCCATAGTGAAACAGTAAGATTTTTCCGCGAAACACAGAATGAAACATTATTGAATTTTTCGCATGGAATTGATAAATTTGTATGGAACAAGTTTGAAGCATGGTGATTTAGTTGTCAAAAAAATTAATTTCTGAGAATATATTCAATATTGGTCTTGTTTTAGAGATTTTGGCAGAGAAAACACAATTTTGTAAACATAATATAAATCAAACTTTTATTTCAATATACACTAGGCATCTATTTATTTGAATGAACTTAGTGAGCAGAGAATTGCATGTGAATATATGTTAGGTGGGAGAGAAAACACTAAAGATGATGTAGCGGTTCCACATAGCAATAAAAAACCAGCATGGTAGAAAATCCTCTCATATCTCCTTAGAGCAACTCTAGCAGACCCCACAAAAGGCCCCGACCCTCAAAATAACCGCTAAAATGCGGGTCGACACGGAAAATCCCGCTCGAACAGACCATAAGCGTCCGCCGCCCAAAAAAAAAAATTGAGGGCGCGGCAAAACTTTACCCAACCCGCGAATATCGGTCTCCCCCCCCCCGGCCCGTCGGTGCCACGCATATAGTGGGAGCGGTTGGTGGGGAGGACATTTCAGCTCGCGCTTTTCCCCACCAACCACCTCCCTCTCCCCTTCTCCCGCGCCGCCGCCACGCCCAAGATTTCGCAAAAGTAGCCGGCGGAGCACGGCGAAAAACCGCCACACGCACGAGGTTGCCCTCGCCCTCCTCCTCCTCCGCGTCGGCGGGCGGTAACTTGCGGATCTGCGGCCCTTCATCGTGAGCGGCCGGTTTGGCTTTCCGGCCGTGGCGGCTGAGCCAAGCGATGGAATGGTCGGGAGCACCTCGCGCAGCCCGGCAAAGCGCATCGCCGCATGCAGTCTTGAGTTAAATCCGTCGCCGCCGTCGCCGGTTTGCGGGATTCGGCGGTCGTCCGCCGGCTCGGCCCTCGTCTGAGGCTCGTGGCTCGCCGATGCCGCTCATCTGATCGGCATTGCGCCGCAGACGATCTACTGGTGACTTGAACGCGCTGAAGCACCCCGGTTGGGTGTTCTTCAAATGCGAAAACGACGGGGTACGTGTTGTTTCCATTCGGCTCATTTCTATAGCTCACTATGTTAGCTTATTTCGAACATCATCATGCGTGTAGGAAGATGGATGCTCATTTTGGTTTTGGAAGGCGAATACATTGATTTATTGATAGAAAGAAGACTGATAGATGTTCGTGCACTCCTTAGTACAATCGGAAGCAATGAAGCGCATGCATGTGCAACTAGAGGGGAAGCAACGTCTACTTCTTTCTTAGAACCAAAGAAGAAGAATGAAGAATACAAGATCAAGAATCCGCAGATCAATAATGAGTGCATGAAGAAGATATTGCTTCAACTATGGGGAGCAATTATGAAAGTTGGAAATCTTCTAAAATGCATACTTGTGGTTCTTGTTTTCTTTGGTCTTGCTATTCTAGCAAAGATTTGATGATGTCCTATGTATCCAATGTGGTTGAAAATGCAAAGAGATGCAAATTTACATTTTATGGGCGGGGTAGGCGAGACCCATAAAGTCGATCAGAAAAGCAGATCTGGCCGGCTTTATGGGTCCGACTCTGACCGTTCACGCCGACTGCTTGAAATAGTTTTTCATAAGCGTGAAATGTGGGTCGGCGGGATGCGGGGTCTGCTAGAGATGCTCTTACACGTAGCCGTCCCCACTCAAACTCGGTCCACTCTGTCCGTAACAGTAACCGTGTAACCATTGGGCATTCTCAGACATAGGCACGTAGCTCTTGCAGTAACAGTTTATCAAGTTAACATGAGACTAAAAGTGGTTCAAAAAACATGAGATTACAAGTCATTGGCTTTGCATATCAAGTTTGATGCGTGGAGAGTTGCACAAAAAAAAAAGTATGATGAGTGGAATGGAGTGTAGTAGGTGACAAAAAATTTGCATTACCATAAAAAAGTTCAATTTGTATTTAAAGAAATGTTGACAATGTATTACAAAAAACGTTTAATACATGTATTAAAAGAAAAAAAAGTATTTCACATAATTAAAAAATGTTCAACATGTATAAAAAACTGCTTCAGGTGTACACTAAAAATATATATTGTGTAATGAAAAAAGAGTAGTCATCAAGAAAAGATACCAATGAAAATCGACACAGAAACAAAAAAATAATTGAAGATATCAATAAAAACTGAAAAATAAAAACAAAAAGGAAAAATAAAATGAAAAATAAAGAAACCAATTCAAAAGAATGAGAGCAGTGAAACCTGAGAAGGAAACAAAGAAAAACAAAGAAAAATGAAGACAGAAAGGAAAGAAACAAAGAAAGAAAACAACAATGAAAAACCGAGAAAGAAATAAAGAAAAACGATAGAATTTTTTTGAAGAAAAACGGTGGGAAAACAAAGAAAATAGAAAACCAAAGAAAGCTGGTGAAGACACAAAGAAAACCGAAAGAAAAAAATAAAAGGAAGCGAAGAAAGGTCCAAACCAGTACACTGACCGAGCAGTAGACCTGGCCATGGGCAACCCGGCCGGGACGGCCCGGCCCGACCCGACCTTGCCCATGGGCCGGGCTTGTGCCTGATTTTTAGGCCCGATGGCCGGGCCGGGCTCAGGCCCGCCATATTTGCCATTTAACGACGAGGCCCAAGGCCCGGCCGGACTTTTTGACTGATGGGTCAGGCTCGGGCCTGAAATCTAGGTCCGACAGCCAGGCCGTGCCGGGCTCGGGCCCAAGTTTTTTGCAACGGGCTTTGTTTGACCCGGCCCGGACCGACGTTTGGCCAGGTATACCGAGCAGCAGCGAGCGACCGACCTGCGATAATGGTCCGGCCAATATGCATGCGCTTCAGGTGGAATGGATGCTATATTCGCTATAAACGAGATATAGCATTTGCGCTCAAGATTCCCCACTGCTTACCTAAAACCAGCAATAATGCACAGCACACAATATTTGAATTGATCCCTAAAAAAACATAGAATTCTTGCTACCGATGCCCAATAATCACATCACCCCTGATTCCAGTTATTGTACATACTCTGTATACCAACTTCAGGCATCAAAGAAGTGCCACAATTCAGCCTGAACAAGCACCAGAATTCGGTATCAGGCAACACAGAGAAGCACTAGAATTCATGCGCCACATTACAGACGGCATGTACAATCGATACAGATAGTCCTCACACAGAGCAGTCCCCACTCAAACTCGATCCGCTCTATCCGTAAAGGTAGCAGTGTATCCATTGGGCATTCTCGGACACAGCTATTGCAGCAACAGTCTATCAAGTTAACATGAGACTAAAAGTGGTTTAGAAAAAAAAAAGTGAGATTACAAGCCATTGGCTTTCCGTATCAAGTTTGATGAGTGGAGTGGGTGACAAAATTTGTTGAAGCCAGGCTAAAGCCTCACGTCCTCATCACAAAACATACTCTTAATCCTATGTCTCGGTGCACCCTAAACCTATTCCTCCTTGGGACCACCACCCACAGCAGTGAGAAACCACTTCACTTCCATGATTTCGCCACTCAAGTAAAAGATGTCTCGACCCAGCAGAGCCAGGTTCTTCACAAGATTTTCAGCGTGCCTGGAAGACTCTTCACACCTGATCTCCGCTTCTGCCGCAGCAAAAAGTGCCTCATCCCTCTTTTGATTCACAAGCACTAGCTCCCGCTCAAGAAGCCAGGCCTCCAGCTTCTTCTCCTCTGCAGCAAATCGGTCCTCGACCTTCTTGTCGTGATGAGCATCCGCCACTGCCAGCACACGGAAACAGCCATACTGGATGGCACTCAGTACCGACACCATAAAAATGAAGAACGTCTGCCTACAGAGAGTCGAATGTAGTGTCTCAATAGTTAAGCAAATTGATTGTATGAAAGATACGGATAAGAAAACAACCTCCTATATATGCTGTGGAATATTTCCAAAAGGCCCTATGCTTAGGAACAGAGGGATTGCTTACAGTTCTGTGAATGTGTCCTTCCCGTCCACCATAGACTTTGCTTTCGACAATAGTGATTTAATTGCCAACTGAAAGTTATGAAACAAACATTGTTCAGCAGTTTCATAGAGCTTTAGCTGAATGTTAAACCTCGCAGTTCAAAGAGTACCTTGAGCATCTCAAAGAATGTGAACTCGTCCTGTTTTCCTTTCTTATGTTTGTCGTCATCGTTGTTCTCCTGTTCCAGTCAAGAGAAAAAGAAAAACAATGTTACATTATAGCATTGAGGCTGAACTATGTCTCACTGTACGACTGCAACTTGCACATAATAAATACGAACAACGTTTTCTGTTATCCAGATCTTTTCCTTCAGCTTATACAAGCAAGCAACATGGGAGGGAGAGGGTTTATTACCCACCTTGTGAAGATCCGTCACTTTAGTAGTGGTGGTAAAGAGTCTTCGGTGCTCGAAGCGCCTAACAAGCTGCCATACAAAACGAATATATCTAAACGTCACTGAGCCGGTAACACGTAATGGAACACAGTTTCATTGTCAGAAATTTTGATGCTGTAAGTAGTGAATTCATGTTCAAATTTTCTGTCATTAATAAAAGTTTAGAGGATTTCCATCTCCTGGGCATTTATATTAATTACAAGATAAATCAGAAACATGCTAAAGCTTAGGCCTATCTCATATTCCCGACATCAGTAAAACAGTAGACAGATCATCAACGAAAATAGGAGACATAGTAGTTATCTCTATGTAGTACTCAGCCTTTGTTAAGCGCCTATTTATGATTGCACTGAAGCTGTTAGAAATAAACAAGTTCACAAGTATACAACCTTGGTCCTCACTAACAACCTTGAAATCAAAATGAAATAACAACTATCAAGTAAAATTCATTCATAGCAATGTCAGTCGTGTTAAACTAACAACCTGCCCTCCCATTGAAACAGCCATATCATTCAGATCGCCCCTTCTGTTTTCACCAAATCCAAGAGCTTTGAAAGTGCATATCTACAGCAAAGGTCTCAAAATTAGTTCAGAATTTTGTTTAATAAGCTTCTCTGGGATAACAATCCAGAGTAGCTTGAGTCTAGTGAAGAAAATACACACCATAGACAAAAGAAAGAACAAACTGAAAAGGCTTACTTCAATACCAACATTGCACATTACCAACCAGCTTGTACGAGTATGGAAGTATGACAGAAATAAGAACTAAAGAAACTATTCACAATACCTTGAGTCCAGCATGAGGCTTGTTGATCATTGATAGAGCTTCTCCATCTGCATCCTCAGCAAAAATGAGAAGAGGTCCGTAGTTCTGCATATATCAATCACCATTTATCAGTTGCCACAAAATTTCCATCATGTGATCAACAAAAGGAAGCACCAAATGTAATGGAAAACAGTTACCTTGTAGGAAATTTGCAATGCGACGAAAAAAAGAGAAAATTTAGATACATAGGTTCAGTTAAGGTCATTCGTATAGAATCTTCATCTTTGTTTTCTATCTGCTCTTATCGAATACTCCCTCCGTCCGGAATTACTTGTCGGAGAAATGGATGTATCTAGATGTATATTAGTTCTAGATACATCCATTTTTGCGACAAGTAATTCCAGATGGAGGGAGTATTTGACATGCCTACAACAATCTCCGCAGACATATATCAAACAATTCAAATTCACGTTCACAAGAGAAAACAAAAGCAGCATGCATCATCCTCGAAAGTAGGAGATGTAGTAGTCTGTTTAAGATTATATTGAAGCTGCTGCAAGAAAAGAGCAAAGAAACTACATCCATTGACTTGCCTAGTACTACTGATAAGTTCCCACCTACATGCATATTGCCATGGAAAAAACAAAGAAAAGGAGGATTTGAGTAAATCCCTTATATAGTAAATGTGCTGAATTTGTCGGTATAACAAAGACCAGGTTTCCAAATTAAAGTACAAACAATGAACGCTAAGTTACTATCTAGTGTGTTTAATACTGAATCAGAATGACAATTATCGATTTCCCATGATAGATACAAATAATAACTATGTCAAGGACACATAAGCAAGGCGGATATGACTTATAGATTGAAGAGTGGAAACATAACAGGCCACTGTAGCAAATGAGAGTATCTCACTTGGTTTGTTTGATACGTGGAATCCATAACCCATGCTTTACATTTCAGGTGAGGAATGCCGGCAGCCTTCAATCCTTCCATAGTAACACTTCCGCGGGTGGTACCTGTTGCCCCCATATAATCAGAAACAAATTAAGTTACACTTGAAGGTTCATTCACATAAGCAGACAAGCAGTTCTGTACCGTCAGATCTTGACAAAAGGACAAGGAATGTGCACACACACTACACACATGAGAAGTTCCTACCCTTCATAGCATGTTTGCTTCAGATTAAATGCCAGCTACTCCCTCCGTCCCATGATATCGAGCGTTTTTGACACTACGCTAGTATAAAAAACGCTCTTATATTATGGGACGGAGGGAATATTTCTTATGTCACCTATGGCAGAACAGCCAGTAACAATGTTTGGAAACCAATACCAAACTGTACACAGTGAGATTGCATGTCCAGAAACTAAATGATTTCTCCAAGAATGCCTAGGTTTAAGTCAGTTGCTCCATCAGCAAAAATCAAACTGTGAGAAGTAATGCAAAGTATCAAGCAATCCCAATGTAAAAGCATGTCAATTGTCAAATCATGTACTTAATTAGTAATCATAGTGATCAGAAGTAGAACTCTGAGGCACCCACACAAGCAGAAGCACAAGAATAATACAACCACAAGCTACAACTATCCATGTGTCATGGTACTGCAGGCACCAACGAACGACGACCAAGCAAAAGAGGTGCATTTGCGAAACTAAAAGATGACCGATCAAGCGCATCAGTTTCCAAGAGCCCTCGGTCCTTACCACACTCCGCAGAATCCAGATGCACGAGGCTCGCCCCAACTTTCTCGGCGCTGTCGTCCAACTCGGTGCTCTTCGCAACCGTGAGCATCACATAGGTCCCCTTCCCCTACAACACGAAGCAGCCCAGTAAGTCAACAAATCAAACCCTATAGGCCAGCCCACCGCTAGATCCACGCCCGTCGCTGAATAACGCCGACCAACCTGCGTTTATTGGGAGTGAAGGGCACATGATTACCTTGACGGCGTCCGCGGGCGCGGGGTCGTTGACGCCCCGCATAATGGCGGCGCGGGCGTCCAAGCCGAAGCTGACCTCCTTGGCGGCAAATCGGCGGGCCCAGCGGTACTGCTCGGCCCCGCCGTAGACCCCGCCGCGCGCGAGCTCCCTCCTCACCACCGAGGAGGAAGACCGCGAAAGAGCTGCCGCGGCGGCCGCCGCCGCCCGGTACATGGCCGCGCGTGGGAGTCGTGTGGGTGTGGGTGTGGGTAGGATTCGTCCGACGAAAATCGAAATCCTCTGGCGGGCTCAGTATTCGAGAGAGAGAGAAGAGAAAGGGGGGGGGGGTTTGTGGGGGGTTCTCGAATGTTCGGCCACACGGACAGCTGTAGTGAACCCCCTCTACACCCATCGCCGCGCCTTACATGTTGCAATTAAAAAAAAGTAGTATTATATAAGAGAATGCAAATTCTAAAATCCTTTAAGTAATTATAGTTAATAATTAAGTACAATAACTACCAACTCCATCAACAATTATGTAGCCTTTATGATTAAAACATTTAAAAAGTAATTGTAGTTGTTTTCTCGTCCACGATGGTATTCTACGTAACTGCCTCCCTTCCGGTTTATAGGGTTTATCTTGAAAAAAAATTCTCATTCTATTGCTCCCATCACATGTTCGGGTTTTAAGATGCATTATATCGTTGCATGCACTACAAGAAAACCCACCAAATGTACTACAAGAAAACCCATCAAATGTGTAATTAACCTGCTGGCGAAGTGTTTTTCCCTCCTGGAAGGCGATTAGCACGCGATCTAAGGCTTGACCGCTGCCGCCGGCGGCCGCCAGCCCGGCGTCTGCCCCAGCATGTAGTTGAAGGAAACCCGACGCGCCCTCGCGTGCCCCTTGCCCGTCCATCTGCCCCGTCGTCTGACCTCGCGGGGCTATGGGTCCCTATTGATTGCTAACGTGATGTCCTCATGAAAGAAGAAGAAGAGCTGGTTTACCCTCATTGTTTGTTCTTGCGGTCTGCTACATGGCTGTTTTGAAGGATCAATCACTTGTATAGTCTTGTGAAGCTGATTGTCTGTCCCGGAAGGGGGCAATCCCCAACTGGCTCAGTACATGGCGGAAATTAGGGACGCCCTGGATGAGTGCAATCGGTCGGACCTAGGCTACTTTGGTGACAATTTTAACGGACATAGAGGAATGCTAAGAGAGTGGCTCGACCGAGCGGTTTCAAATGATGCATGTGTTGGGGAACGTAGTAATTTAAAAAATTGTCCTACGCACACGCAAGATCATGGTGATGGCATAGCAACGAGAGGGGAGAGTGTTGTCTACGTACCCTCGTAGACCGTTAAGCGGAAGCGTTATGACAACATGGTTGATGTAGTCGTACGTCTTCACGATCCGACCGATCCAAGCACCGAACGTACGGCACCTCCGTGTTCAAAGACACGTCCACTCGATGGCGTTCCCGGGCTCCAATCCAAAGAAAGCGTCGGGGATGAGTTCCACAAGACCTGACGGCGTGGTGGCGATGATGATGTTCTACGGCGCAGGCTTCGCCTAAACTCCGCAATGATATGACCGAGGTGGAATATGGTGGAGGGGGGGCACCGCACACGGCTAAGGAACGATCCGTAGATCAACTTGTGTGTCTCTAGGGTGCCCCCTCCCCCGCCCCCGTATATAAAGGAGCAAGGGGGGAGGCCGGCCGACCCTTGTGGGCGCGCCAAGGAGGAGGAGTCCTCCTCCTAGTAGGAGTAGGACTCCCCCTTTCCTACTCCTACTAGGAGGGGGAAAGGAAGGGGAAGAGGAGGAAGGAAAGAGGGGGGCGCCGCCCCCCCTCCTAGTCCAATTCAGACCAGAGGGAGAGGGGGCGCGCGACCCACCCTGGCCGCTCCTCTCTCTTTCCACTAAGGCCCATGTGGCCCATTAACTCTCCCGGGGGGTTCCGGTAACCCTCCGGCACTCCGGTTTTCTCCGAAATCACCCGGAACACTTCCGGTGTCCGAATATAGTCGTCCAATATATCAATCTTTATGTCTCGACCATTTCGAGACTCCTTGTCATGTCCGTGATCACATCCGGGACTCCGAACAAACTTCAGTACATCAAAACTTATAAACTCATAATAAAACTGTCATCGTAACGTTAAGCATGCGGACCCTACGGGTTCGAGAACTATGTAGACATGAACTAGAACTATTCTCGGTCAATAACCAATAGTGGAACCTGTATGTTCATATTGTTCCTACATATTCTACGAAGATCTTTATCGGTCAAACCGCATAACAACATACGTTGTTCCCTTTGTATCGGTATGTTACTTGCCCGAGATTCGAACGTCGGTATCCAATACCTAGTTCAATCTCGTTACCGGCAAGTCTCTTTACTCGTTCTGTAATACATCATTTCGTAACTAACTCATTAGTTACAATGCTTGCAAGGCTTAAGTGATGAGTATTACCGAGAGGGCCCAGAGATACCTCTCCGACAATCGGAGTGACAAAACCTAATCTCGAATTATGCCAACTCAACATGTACCTTTGGAGACACACAGAGAGCACCTTTATAATCACCCGATTACGTTGTGATGTTTGGTAGCACACAAAGTGTTCCTCCGTAAACGGAGTTGCACAATCTCATAGTTGTAGGAACTTTGTATAAGTCATGAAGAAAGCAATAGCAACATACTAAACGATCAAGTGCTAAGCTAACGGAATGGGTCAAGTCAATCAAATCATTCTCCTAATGATGTGATCCCATTAATCAAATGACAACACATGCCTATGGTTAGGAAACATAACCATCTTTGATCAATGAGCTAGTTAAGTAGAGGCATACTAGTGACACTATGTTTGTCTATGTATTCACACATGTATCATGTTTCCGGTTAATACAATTCTAGCATGAATAATAAACATTTATCATGATATGAGGAAATAAATAATAACTTTATTATTGCCTCTAGGGCATATTTCCTTGATCTCCCACTTGCACTAGAGTCAATAATCTAGATTACATAGTAATGATTCTAACACCCATGGAGTCTTGGTGCTGATCATGTTTTGCTCGTGAAAGAGGCTTAGTCAACGGTTCGCAACATTCAGATCCGTATGTATCTTGCAAATCTCTATGTCTCCCACTTGGACTTGGTCCCGAATGGAATTGAAGCGTCTCTTGATGTGCTTGGTCCTCTTGTGAAATCTGGATTCCTTTGCCAAGGCAATTGCACCAGTATTGTCACAGAATATCTTCATTGGTCCCGATGCACTAGGTATAACACCTAGATCGGAAATGAACTCCTTCATCCAGACTCCTTCATTTGCTGCTTCCGAAGTAGCTATGTACTCCGCTTCACATGTAGATCCCGCCACAACGCTTTGTTTAGAACTGCACCAACTTACAGCTCCACCGTTCAATAAAAATACGTATCCGGTTTGCGATTTAGAATCATCCGGATCAGTGTCAAAGCTTGCATCGACGTAACCATTTACGACTAGCTCTTTGTCACCTCCATATACGAGAAACATATCCTTAGTCCTTTTCAGGTATTTCAGGATGTTCTTGACCGCTGTCCCATGACCCACTCTGGATTACTTTGGTACCTCCCCGCCAAACTAATAGCAAGGCACACATCAGTCCGGTACACAGCATTGCATACATGATAGAGCCTATGGCTGAAGCATAGGGAACTCCTTTCATTTTCTCTCTATCTTCTGCAGTGGTCGGGCATTGAGTCTGACTCAACTTTATACCTTGTAATACAAGCAAGAACCCTTTCTTCGCCTGATCCATATTGAACCTTTTCAATACTTTATCAAGGTACGTGCATTGTGAAAGTCCAATCAAGTGTCTTGATCTATCTATATAGATCTTAATGCCCAATATGTAAGCAGCTTCACCGAGGTCTTTCATTGAAAAACTTTTATTCAAGTATCCTTTTATGCTATCCAGAAATTCTATATCATTTCCAATCAACAATATGTCATCCACATATAATATTAGAAATGCTACAGAGCTCCCACTCACTTTCTTGTAAATACATGCTTCTCCAAAAGTCTCAGATAAAACCGTATGCTTTGATCACACTATCAAAGCGTTTATTCCAACTCCGAGAGGCTTGCACGCACCATAGATTGATCGCCGGAGCTTGCACACTTTGTTAGCTCCTTAGGATCGACAAAACCTTCCAGTTGCATCATATACAACTCTTCTTCCGTAAATCCATTCAGAATGCGGTTTATGACATCCATCTCGCCAAATTTCATAATCATAAAATGCGGCAATCGCTAACATGATTCGGACAGACTTAAGCATCGCTACGGGTGAGAAAGTCTCATCGTAGTCAACCCCTTGAACTTGTCGAAAACCTTTCGCAACAAGTCGAGCTTTGTAGACAGTTACATTACCGTCTGCGTCAGTCTTCTTCTTAAAGACCATTTATTCTCAATGGCTTGCCGATCATCGGGCAAGTCAACCAAATTCCATACTTTGTTCTTATACATGGATCCCATCTCAGATTTCATGGCTTCTAGCCATTTTGCGGAATCTGGGCTCATCATCGCTTCCTCATAGTTTGTAGGTTCATCATGGTCAAGTAACATGACTTCCAAATAGGATTATCGTACCACTCAGTGCGGATCTTACTCTGTAGACCTACGAGGTTCAGTAGAAACTTGATCTGAAGTTTCATGATCAATATCATTAACTTCCTCACTAATTGGTGTAGATGTCACAGGAACTGATTTCGGTGATGAACTACTTTCCAATAAGGGAGCAGACATAGTTATCTCATCAAGTTATACTTTCCTCCCACTCACTTCTTTCGAGAGAAACTCTTTTTCTAGAAAGGATCCATTCTTAGCAACGAATGTCTTGCCTTCGGATCTGTGATAGAAGGTGTACCCAATAGTCTCTTTTGTGTATCCTATGAAGACACATTTCTCCGATTTGGGTTCGAGCTTATCTGGTTGAAGTTTCTTCACATAAGCATCGCAACCCCAAACTTTAAGAAATGACAACTTTGGTTTCTTGCCAAACCACAGTTCATAAGGCGTCGTCTCAACGGATTTTGATGGTGCCCTATTCAATGTGAATGCAGCCGTCTCTAAAGCATAACCCCAAAAAGATAGTGGTAAATCAGTAAGAGACATCATAGATCGCACCATATCTAGTAAAGTACGATTACGACGTTCGGACACACCATTTCGTTGTGGTGTTCCGGGTGGCGTGAGTTGCGAAACTATTCCGCATTGTTTCAAATGTAAACCAAACTCGTAACTCAAATATTCTCCTCCACGATCAGATCGTAGAAACTTAATTTTGTTGTTATGATGATTTTCCACTTCACTCTGAAATTCTTTGAACTTTTCAAATGTTTCAGACTTGTGTTTCATTAAGTAGATATACCCATATCTGCTCAAATCATCTGTGAAAGTGAGAAAATAACGATATCCGCCACGAGCTTCAATATTCATCGGTCCACATACATTTGTATGTATGATTTCCAACAAATCTGTTGCTCTCTCCATAGTACCAGAGAACGGTGTTTTAGTCATCTTGCCCATGAGGCACGGTTCGCAAGTACCAAGTGATTCATAATCAAGTGATTCCAAAAGTCCATCAGTATGGAGTTTCTTCATGCGCTTTACACCGATTTGACCTAAACGGCAGTGCCACAAATAAGTTGCACTATCATTATCAACTCTACATCTTTTGGCTTCGACATTATGAATATGTGTATCACTACATCGAGATTCAATAAAAATAGACCACTCTTCAAGGGTGCATGACCATAAAAGATATTACTCATATAAATAGAACAACCATTATTCTCTGATTTAAATGAATAACCGTCTCGCATCAAACAAGATCCAGATATAATGTTCATGCTCAACGTTGGCACCAAATAACAATTATTCAGGTCTAAAACTAATCCCGAAGGTAGATGTAGAGGTAGCATGCCGACCGCGATCACATCGACTTTGAAACCGCTTTCCCACGCGCCGTCACCTCGTCCTTGGCGATGCTCGCTTATTCCGTAGTCCTGCTTGAGTTGCAAATATTAGCAATGTAACCAAGATCAAATACCAGTGCTACTACGAGCTCTAGTTAGGTACACATCAATAACATGTATATCACATATACCTTTGTTCACTTTGCCATCCTTCTTATCCGCCAAATACTTGGGGCGTTCCGCTTCAAAGGACCAGTTTGCTTGCGGTAGAAGCACTTTCGATTTGTGCTTAGGTCCGCACTTGGGTTTCTTCTCTTGAGCAGCAAACTTGCTTGCTGTTCTTCTTGAAGTTCCCTTCTTCTTCCCTTTGCCCTTTTCTTGAAACTAGTGGTCTTGTTGACCATCAACACTTGATGCTCCTTCTTGATTTCTACCTCCGCAGCCTTTAGCATTGCGAAGAGCTCGGGAATTGTCTTGTTCATCCCTTGCATATTATAGTTCATCACGAATCTCTTGTAGCTTGGTGGCGTGATTGGAGAATTCATCAATGACGCTATCATCCAAAAGATTAACTCCCGTTGAATCAAGTGATTATTATACCCGCACATTTTGAGTATATGCTCACCGACAGAACTATTCTCCTCCATCTTGCAGCTGTAGAACTTATTGGAGACTTCATATATCTCAATCCGGGCATTTGCTTGAAATATTAACTTCAACTCCTAGAACATCTCATATGCTCCATGACGTTCAAAACGTCGTTGAAGACCCGGTTCTAAGCCGTAAAGCATGGCACACTGAATTATAGAGTAGTCATCAGCTTTGCTCTGCCAGACGTTCACAACATCTGGCGTTCCTCCTGCAGAAGGCCTAGCACCCAGCGGTGCTTCGGGACGTAATTCTTACGTGCAAAGAATGAGGATAATCCTCAAATACGGACCCGATCCGTGTAATTGCTACCATCATCTTTCAACTTTGCTTTCTCTAGGAACGCATTAAAATTCAACGGAACAACAACACGAGCCATCTATCTACAACTAACATAGACAAGCAAAATACTATCAGGTACTAAGTTCATGACAAATTTAAGTTCAATTAATCATATTACTTAAGAACTCCCACTTAGACAGATATCTCTCTAGTCATCTAAGTGATTACGTGATCCAAATCAACTAAACCATAACCGATCATCACGTGAGATGGAGTAGTTTTCAATGGTGAACATCACTATGTTGATCATATCTACTATATGATTCACGCTCGACCTTTCGGTCTCCGTGTTCCGAGGCCATATCTGCATATGCTAGGCTCGTCAAGTATAACCTGAATATTCTGCGTGTGCAAAACTGGCTTGCACCCGTTGTAGATGGACGTAGAGCTTATCACACCCGATCATCACGTGGTGTCTAGGCACGACGAACTTTGGCAACGGTGCATATTCAGGGAGAACACTTCTTGATAATTTTTAGTGAGAGATCATCTTAAAATGCTACCGTCAATCAAAGCAAGATAAGATGCATAAAGGATAAACATCACATGCAATCAATATAAGTGATATGATATGGCCATCATCATCTTGTGCTTGTGAATTCCATCTCCGAAGCACCGTCGTGATCACCATCGTCACCGGCGCGACACCTTGATCTCCATCGTAGCATCGTTGTCGTTTACGCCATCTATTGCTTCTACGACTATCGCTACCGCTTAGTGATAAAGTAAAGCAATTACGTATGCTTGCATTTCATACAATAAGCGACAACCATATGGCTCCTGCCAGTTGCCGATAACTTCGGTTACAAAACATGATCATCTCATTCAATAAATATAGCATCACGTCTTGACCATATCACATCACAACATGCCCTGCAAAAACAAGTTAGATGTCCTCTACTTTGTTGTTGCAAGTTTTACGTGGCTGCTACGGGCTTAGCAAGAACCATTCTTACCTACGCATCAAAACCACAACAATAGTTCGTCAAGTTAGTGTTGTTTTAACCTTCGCAAGGACCGGGCGTAGCCACACTCGGTTCAACTAAAGTTGGAGAAACTGACACCCGCCAGCCACCTGTGTGCAAAGCACGTCGGTAGAACCAGTCTCACGTAAGCGTACGTGTCGTGGAATTGTCACGGCAGATGTCCTTAGTGTCAGGACTTAGTCGCGAGGCCAACGCATCTATGTGGTAGCTTGAGAGGGGTTGAGCGGAATCGAGAGACGCTAGGCGGATCATCACACAAGACGAGGATTTAGACAGCTTCGGGCCCCAGGAAACATCATCCGGAATGGCCCTACATGCTGTTTGAGGCTAGGTCTCATTATGCTCATCAAGAGTCGCCGCATAAACCGGCTCCCCCTTTGTGTCTAGCCCTAGATATTGTTTCTTGTTACTTGTAGCTTGTAGCTTGTCCCTCTTTGGGGAGCCCTGCCCCTCCTTATATATGTTGAAGGGGCGGTTTACATGTGGAGTCCTATTAGGATTAGGACTAGTCTATTTCTAATACAAACCGGATACAAGTCCTGGTCTTAACTCCTTGTAAGGTAAATATTCCTCATGCCTTTCCTCCTAAACCGGTCCACAATAGTTGAACCGGCCTTCATGAACCGCCAGATGGGCCACCGGGTCTTGTCGCTCCTCTGACCCGTCCGCCGGGTCACCAGTGAGTTACAACGTCCTGGCGGGTTGCTGGTAAGTCGCCAGGTCTGGGCGGGTCACCAGATGAATATCGCCAAGTGCCGCGGACCTCAAATAAACCGCCAAGTCTGGCGGGTTAACTTCCTACGGTTTACACCGAGGGTATATCCTCGACATTAGCCCCAAGTTTAGCTTGGATTTATCCATGGTAAACTTATGCTTTAAAATAAACACCGAACAAATTTGGCGGGTTGTGCTCCGGGTTAAGAATTCTTGTAGACCGGCACCTGATCGTCCTTAAGTCCTTGTCATTTCCTCCTTCTAGAAAATCCGGGTCAATAACCAGCTTCATACTCAAATTGCCGATGTTGGCTTCTTATAGAAAAAATATTGTGAAGAATAATCCACTTGAATCGGCTTCCAAAGCGCCGGTTTAAGAATTCTTGGTCTTGAGATACTCATATGATATTCAACCGGCTTGAAGATGCAGAACTTGCCGGTTCATCATTGCCAAAAACTGTCGGGTTATAAAAACTGATAATTCGAGGTCATGATTGTTGCAGACACCGGTTCATGATTGTTGCCAACACTGGTTTATGGTTATTGATGACATCGGGTTGCAGCCACAGGGTCATAATGATTGGTGACGCCGGGTCAATCTAGTTTGCTCAAACAGAGAATTTGAAAATATTTCGTTGATAATAATATAATACCTGTAGCCCCCAAGTCTTGAGTAGAACAAAGTGATGGCTTAAGACTTGCTTCAATATAAATCTCGTCACTATCGAAGAAATCCATGTTGTTCATCCCAACCACTAGCAAAACTGAATACTCCATATTATGTAGCCCCAAGTGCGGGTTGTCATTCTTGCAAATGACACAGGACTTGTAATTTCCTGATGCTCATAATAACTTCTACCAGTGTAGCCCCCACGGGCCGGTTCAGTAAGATAATATTGAGTTGGGACTTGATATATACTTCAATGAAAATAACATCATATGATGTAACCCCCATCATGGGGCTTGAATCCACGTCCATAAGGTTAAGAGCCTTGTGCTTTACCAACTGAGCAGTGGACCCTTCAATATAATGAAAATTTGTGTACCTTGAATTGTTTGACATGAGCAATTGGTAGCCCCCAAGGGCCAGCTCATTATAATGTGATGAGCCGGGTCTTCAATAATATGAGCAAAAAAATGACTTTGCATTAGCCCCCAAGTGTCATGGTGCATGCTTGCAGCAACTCGGGACTATTCCTTCAATTGCAAAATAAATCATATCCTTTGATAAAATAATAGCCATTGCGCTAAAGCGACTTTGAAAACCTCAATAATACCGGTTGTTAAAAACCATAATAAAAATCCAGCCATGTTGGCTATTCAAGATAATATAATCCGGTATGAAAACCTTATTCATTCAATATCATAATGAAAATTCAGCCAAGTGTGTCTATTTGAATAATATAACCCAATGATTTATAAGCGCATGATTCCAATAGCGTAATCCGAATATATACTGGCGACTTATAGTCCAAAGCCAGACGGTTTAATAAACACCGGATAATTTCTCATCATATACTGGCGACTTATCGTCTTAAAGCCAGGCCGGTTTAATAAACACCGGATAATTTATCATCATGCTTTATTCAACCTGTCTCTGCATACAACAAGTTTAAAGTGTCCTGGCGGTTTATCATGGACGGGTCATAATGCCCAACATATAACCCAGGTTTATAACCAAGGCTGCACTTAAGAATAATCAAATATGAAATATATCATACCTGTGCCATTGAATCACATAGTCGGTTTACCAACTTTTTGTAGTAGGGGAATTTTGAGTAATGATAACTCCTTTCATACTGTGCCGGTTTATAATAAAACCGTACCGGATTGTGATAAACACCGGTTTAACAATATATAATACTGGCAACTTGTAGTCAAACCAGACCGTGCTGATAGTCTCCGGATTATAACTTGATCATGTACTGACAACTTGTAATTGAAAGTCAAGCCGGTTAATGAACATCGGTTTACTCCATAATAAGATGGTAAAATAAAATCAAACCGGGCAGATAGTCTCCGGAATAAGATTTAACCGTGTTCCGCCAATTTGTATTTGACAGTCGAACCGGATTAACAATGTCGGTTTAGAAGTCACAACAAAAATAAGTTATGTAAAAATACTTGAAGGAAAAAGCAATAATAAAGCCGTTTGCAAGAAAAATGCTTTACTGAGCTGATCAAATGGTGTTACCATGGTCGGACAGGACCAAGCCCCCCAATAGGTGTGGCGATGGTTCAAGTCAGCCAGGTCCCCAAATGAAACCGTGGCATATATGCCGATCAAAAGGCATGGCATTGGTTCGGGTTCGACCAAGCCCCCAAGTGATTCAGTGGTCTTAGGCCGATCAAGAGGCGTGACTATGGTTCAGACATGACCACAAGTCCTTAAGTGATGCATTGGCATTATGCCGATCAAGAGGGGTGACGATGGTTCGGGTTCGACCAAAGCCCCCAAATGACTGTGTGGCCTTAGGCTGATCAAGAGGCGTGACTGGTTCAGACTTGACCATGTCCCCAAATGATCTGGTGGCTTTCGCCTATCAAAAGGTGTTGCATTGGTTCTGATACGACCAAGCCCCCAAGTGACCAATGATATGATAAGCCAATAAGGCATGATACCCATGTTTGAAGCGCGCATCATGGCAGCAGGTTCTCTTTGGCACCTTTTAATTTTTTGAAGAAACAAATCCTTCTTGAACCGGAAATGCTTAAACCGGATATTGAGAGCTTCAAAGCTTTGTGGGAGATATCTTCCCCTTGAACCGGATATTAAACCGGAATCCTTCTTTTTAAGCCGGAAATTTTCTGACGGCCTTTAAATTTGCACCAATATGGCGGTTTAAGATCCTGCATTAGATAGCTTTGCAAACCGGAGTAATTGCTCTTTTTAAAGAAAGCAATATATAATATAAAATATATCGGATGGATTTCACCTGATGTATCATGCCAGGGGTTATCCACCATAGAATTGATGATCACCATGGTGAAGCTGAAATTAATCACGGCCGAGTCGACCACGGCGTTGTAAACCGGCGCGGACGGAGAGTCGCCTGCGGGCGTTGTAAACCGGTGCAGACGGAGAATCGGCCACAGGCGACTCGGTGGAATGGTCAAAAGCCAGTATATAATGATGCCGGTGCACGCTCCATATGCATGATATAACACCAATGTTGTGGCGAATGATTTTCCTGCATATAAAAATATGCAAAACCAACGTAATTGTTCTTTTTACAAAAACAATATATGTCAAAAAATAGACTTAGATGGATATCACCTGATTCGTTTGGGCCGGAAATAACCCGCCATGAAGTTGATGATAACTGTATGAAGCGGAAATCAATCACGGGTGAACCAGCCGCAGTGTGGTAAACCGGTGCGGACGGGTGAGTCGGCCGCAACGTTTGTAAGCTGGCGCGACATGTGAACCGGTGCCGTATGACGGCGAGTCATCCGTGGCGTTATAAGCGATGCGGATGGGCGAAGTCAACTTCGCTGCGTTTTGATGTAAATCGGTCGCGACACGTGCCCATGAAGCCACGCGCAGCAAATTAACGTGCATCCGCAATATAACACCATCCCTTTTTCTTTTAACAGTCGTCCTGCATACAAAATATTACAGGCCAAAACAATTGTTGTCGGATGAATTAAATTGTACTGATAAAATACATTATAAAAATAACACCTGGTATTTTTGGCCGGATGAACACGGACGCTGGCGCTGGATAATGCATAGCGCTGCTTTCGTTTTTTGACAGAAGAATTGATTGGTTCCTTTGTCTTCAGGTGTTTGAGGTCTTTATGAATTTTCCAAGGTAAAACCGATCTGGTCCCCTCTTCATGTAACAGTTTTTGTTGTTGGCTCATAGGAGCAGAGGCGTCTTCCTTGCATGTGCGTGAGCCTGGTTTTTGTAGGCTTCACGTGAGAACATGGCATCCCCTGCATGTGCGTGAGCCTGGTTTGGTTGATCAGAGGAAAACGAGATCCGCTTGGTTGTCTTTTCTTTTCCTTGGAGTAATCATTGCATCGACATACGTGCCACACTTTAAAATCCCTGAGCATAGACAAATTGCATGTACTGAAAACTTCAGGGAAGCTCGCTGATACACCTTGTCTTCAAATTTTCTAGCTTTGAATCGTGCAAGACCACTGAATGTATTTGGACAGACATCAAGAAAATGACTTGAATTGCCTCCCGTAAGTGAGAGCTTCACCCTTTTGTGCATAGGTCGGTGTCTTCATTGTAAAGAAAGTTAACTCTGCTGACCCAACCTTTTCCGTTTCCATAGTGTTGGCAATAGTGTATCAACAGCTCCAATCGCCCAAGAACTGCAGATACCAGTGGCTGAAGCAAAACGGCGGTTTAAAGACAAGCAGAGGCGAGTTGAGGCCACAGAAACATAGCAACTTGAAGCAGAACAGCCTGCGGCAGGAGCGGAGGCGCTCGGGCGGTGCAGAGACGCAGGAAGTAAACGCGCAGGTGTCGGGTTGAAACCAGAAGCGGCGTGATGCGGCGACAATTTGGCCTGGCCGCAACAAAGTTGGTCCGCAGCAAGGCGGCTCGGTAGCGGAGGTCACGGTTTGGACATCGCAGTGTCAGAGTGCAGCCAGGGCGGCTCGGCGGCAAGGGGACGCCGTGGCGGCTCAATGGAAACGGTTTGAGCTCGGAAAGGACGGCGGAGACGAATCCGTTCATGTTGATCTCTTCCTTCGGGTTGTGGTCACGGGCTGTGATCGAAACCGCCGTCTTGACGTATAACAAACCCACAACAGCGAAACGAACCACGGGGTTGGCCAGGTGAGACGGCGGCTAGAGGAGGCACCGGACCGGCGAACCACTACAGGGGCCGGGTACTTGGCAGAAACCAAAGCGGCAATTCGGGGTGGAGACCTGCCGAAGCAAAACGGGATGGCGCAGTGAACCCAAGCGAGACCGAGTCCACCTTCGGGCAGTTTTAATCGAAGCCGAGTTGAAGAGCTGATGATTACACGCTTTGACGAGGTGGTGAACCATGGCTGAACCGCGGCGGATGCGGCGATTTACATCTGCAAGGGTTATTCTGCAAGGCAGGGTCCGAGTTTGGAATCGGAGACAGGCGGTGCTGGTCATGTTGACTCGGACACATCCTCTTTTTTAGAAAAAATCCATTGATCCCGACGACTCGAAATCCACCGAATAAGTTGCGATGGCGGCGTAACCCTAATTCTTCTTGACCTTAAATCTCACGGATTATAAAATTTGAACTGATCACCCTCGAGGTTGATACAGATCCCTCCGAGCTGAGTCGTTCTTCATCTGGACAATTGCGACCTTCTCGATCTTTGGGAGAGATCCCTCTAAGAACTCAAAACCACTGTGCGCGAGCCCCACGGTGGGCGCCAACTGTCGTGGAGTTGTCACGGCAGATGTCCTTAGTGTCAGGACTTAGTCGCGAGGCCAACGCATCTATGTGGTAGCTTGAGAGGGGTTGAGCGGAATCGAGAGACGCTAGGCGGATCATCACACAAGACGAGGATTTAGACATCTTTGGCCCCCGGGAAACATCATCCGGAATAGCCCTACATGCTGTTTGAGGCTAGGTCTCATTATGCTCATCAAGAGTCGCCGCATAAACCGGCTCCCCTTTGTGTCTAGCCCTAGATATTGTTTCTTGTTACTTGTAGCTTGTAGCTTGTCCCTCTTTGGGGAGCCCTGCCCCTTCTTATATATGTTGAAGGGGCGGTTTACATGTGGAGTCCTATTAGGATTAGGACTAATTATTTCTAATACAAACCGGATACAAATCCTGGTCTTAACTCCTTGTAAGGTAAATATTCCTCATGCCTTTCCTCTTAAACCGGCCCACAATAGTTGAACCGGCCTTCATGAACCGCCAGACGTGCCACCGGGTCTTGTCGCTCCTCTGACCCGTCCACCGGGTCACCAGTGAGTTACAACGTCCTGGCGGGTTGCTGGTAAGTCGCAAGGTCTGGGCGGGTCACCAGATGAATATCGCCAAGTGCCAGCGGGACCTCAAATAAACCGCCAAGTCCGTAGGGTTAACTTCCTACGGTTTACACCATGAGGTATATCCCCGACAAGACGCGTAATGTCGTCTGGGCCGCTTCATCCAACAATAGCGCCAACCAAAGTATGACATCTTTGGTAAGCGGTATGACTTATATCGCCCACAACTCACTTGTGTTCTACTCGTGCATATAACATCAGCGCATAAAACCTAGGCTCGGATGCCACTTTGTTGGGGAACATAGTAATTTCAAAAAATTTCCTACGCACACGCAAGATCATGGTGATGGCATAGCAACGAGAGGGGAGAGTGTTGTCTACGTACCCTCGTAGACCGTTAAGTGGAAGCGTTATGACAACACGGTTGATGTAGTCGTACGTCTTCACGATCCGACCGATCCAAGCACCGAGCGTCGGCACCTCCGTGTTGACACGCCCGGCTCGATGGCGTTCCCGGGCTCCAATCCAGAAAGCGTCGGGGATGAGTTCCATCGAGACGATGGCATGGTAACGATGATGATGTTCTACCGGCGCAGGGCTTCGCCTAAACCCCCCGACGATATGACCGAGGTGGAATATGGTGGAGGGGGGCACCGCACACGGCTAAGGAACGATCCGTAGATCAACTTGTGTGTCTCTAGGGTGCTCCCCGGCCCCCGTATATAAAGGAGCAAGGGGAGGCCAGCCGCCCTTGTGGGCGCGCCAAGGAGGAGGAGTCCTCCTCCTAGTAGAGAGGGACTCCCCTTTCCTACTCCTACTAGGAGGGGGAAAGGAAGGAAGCGGAGGAAGGAAAGAGGCGCCCCCCTCCTAGTCAATCGGACCCGAGAGGAGGGCGCGGCCCCCACTGGCCGCCCTCTCTCTTTCCACTAAGGCCCATGTGGCCCATTAACTCTCCCGGGGGTTCGATAACCCTCTGCTCTCGGTTTTCTCCAAATCACCCTAACACTTCCTGTGTCCGAATATAGTCGTCCAATATAGCAATCTTTATGTCTCGACCATTTCGAGACTCCTCGTCATGTCCGTGATCACATCCGGGGCTCCGAACAAACTTCGGTACATCAAAACTTATAAACTCATAATAAAACTGTCATCGTAAAGTTAAGCGTGCGGAC
This sequence comes from Aegilops speltoides, assembly GCA_021437245.1. NCBI lineage: Eukaryota > Viridiplantae > Streptophyta > Magnoliopsida > Poales > Poaceae > Aegilops > Aegilops speltoides. Next base: position 101,304,860 of record CM038147.1, read on the forward strand.
CCTACGGGTTCGAGAACTATGTAGACATGAGCTAGAACTATTCTCGGTCAATAACCAATAGTGGAACCTGGATGTTCATATTGGTTCCTACATATTCTACGAAGATCTTTATCGGTCAAACCGCATAACAACATACGTTGTTCCCTTTATCATCGGTATGTTACTTGCCCGAGATTCGATCGTCGATATCCAATACCTAGTTCAATCTCGTTACCGGCAAGTCTCTTTACTCGTTCCTTAATACATCATTTCGTAACTAACTCATTAGTTACAATGCTTGCAAGGCTTAAGTGATGAGTATTACCGAGAGGGCCCAGAGATACCTCTCCGACAATCGGAGTGACAAAACCTAATCTCGAATTATGCCAACTCAACATGTACCTTTGGAGAAACCTGTAGAGCACCTTTATAATCACCCAGTTACGTTGTGACGTTTGGTAGCACACAAAGTGTTCCTCCGTAAGCGGAGTTGCACAATCTCATAGTTGTAGGAACTTTGTATAAGTCATGAAGAAAGCAATAGCAACATACTAAACGATCAAGTGCTAAGCTAACGGAATGGGTCAAGTCAATCACATCATTCTCCTAATGATGTGATCCCATTAATCAAATGACAACACATGCCTATGGTTAGGAAACATAACCATCTTTGATCAATGAGCTAGTCAAGTAGAGGCATACTAGTGACACTATGTTTGTCTATGTATTCACACATGTATCATGTTTCCGGTTAATACAATTCTAGCATGAATAGTAAACATTTATCATGATATGAGGAAATAAATAATAACTTTATTATTGCCTCTAGGGCATATTTCCTTCAACATGGAATTCCATGTTTCCTGCAACGAGGGTTGAGCATCTGGACTAGCACAAGTCTTATCATTGACCACTCCTGATCAATTTGGTAGAGGAAGTGGCTCATGAACAAACTAGGCCGGCAGTGCTTCGGATTGAGGTCTGGTGGTTCAAGGAGGCCAATTTTAGGCAGGTTGTGGAAGAGGCTTGGCATGGCCTTGGGTTAGAAATTCAAAATGATGGTCTGGCGGGGAAGCTAGCACATGTGCATAAAGCTCTTCACCTATGGGATAAAATAGTGCTTTGGAACTCCTCAAAAAAGTTGAAACGAATACAGAGAGAGTTGGAGTCAGTCATTAAGGATGTATTATCGCCAGGAAATGTTGCTCGTCAAAAGGAACTTGCCAGAGAACTTGAGAAACTCCTGGAACAGGAGTTGATGTACTAGGCCCAGAGGAGTAGAATTCAATGGTTGAAATACGGTGACAAAAACACTTCATATTTTCACAACTTTGCTTCTGCCTGTAGGTTGAGAAATCGGATAAAACAGTTGAAAGATAACCAAGGAGTTTGGTGTGAGGGTACTGCATATTTAAACCCACTCATATCTGATTACTTTACGAGTCTTTTCACTACAGAAGTTGAAGAGCCGGACCCGAACCTTATTAATAAGGTGCTGCCACGTGTGTCTTCGGCTATGAATGATGACCTTATGAAACCATACTCAGCGGAGGAGGTTAAGAAGGCTCTTTTCTCAATTGGGGACATGAAGGCACCGTGTATGGATGGCCTCCATGCAATTTTCTTCAAAAATATGTTGGCATATTTGTTGATGATGCTCTAACTACAGAAGTGCTTAAAGCCACTATCATCTGACGAAAAATCGAAATCCTCTCAAGAGCTCAGGATTCGAGAGAGAAGGGAATGAGGGTTTTTTGTGGCTGGTTCTCGAATGTTCGGCCACACGGACAACTGCAGTGACCCTCCTACACCCATCGCCGCACCCTACATGTTGCACTTAAAAAAGTTTTAGTATAAGAGAATGCAAATTCTAAAATCCTTTAGGTAATTATAGTTAATAATTATAATAACTACTAACTCGATCAACAATTATGTAGCCTTTATGATTAAAACATTTAAAAAGTAATTGTAGTTGTTTGCTCATCCAGAATAGTAATCTTCGTACTGCCTCCCTTCCAGTTTAGGGCTCCTTTGATTCAAATGAATTCTATAGGTTTTTGGAGGATTGAAATCCTTAGGAATTTTTCCTATATCTGTCCTTTGATTTATAGGATTGAATCCCATTGGAATTTTTCCTATGGAATCTTTTGTACTATATTTCATAGGAAATCTAACATCCACTAAAACTTATTTTTATAATTCCTTTGTATTTTTTGTGGCAACAAATACTCGTTACTAATCATATAGGATTCAAGTGGGCTTGCCCACTCCAATCCTATACTTCTCCTATTCCCGCATTTTACAAATCATGCGAATAAAAGAGGCCCTTATAGGTTTATCGTTGCATGCAAGGACTATGAGAAAACCCACCAGTGTGCAACTAACCTGCTGGCTAAGTGTTTTTCCTCTTGGAGGGCGAGTAGCAGCAATCTAAGGCTTGACTACCACCGCCGGCGGCGACAGCCGCCAGCCCAGCGTCTGCCCTAGCATGCAGTTGAAGTGAAACCTGGTGCCTGCTCTCGTTGTGCCCCTTGCCCGGCCATCTGCCCGCTGTCAGACGTCACAGAGCTATGGGTCCCTATGTATTGCGAATGTGATGCCCTCATGAGAGAAGAAGAAGAGCTGGTTTAGCCTGGTTGTTTGTCCGTGCGGTCTACTACATGGCTATTTTGAAGGATCAATCACTTGTATAGTCTTGTGAAGCTGATTGTCTGTCCCGGCGTGCGTCTTGCGAAGCCGGTAGTCTATCCTGGCACAACTCAGTTGCCTTACTAGGTGTTGTGTTTTCTGTCCCTCCGTATCATTATGACTACTGCAGGTTTGTTCGTCTGCTAAATCAACTAGTCCTGGAAGGCAATGAGAATTCTAAGCTAGAATTGTCGTCGCCTGCAATAGGTTGTGATAGTTAGGGTGTTGTTACATGTTCAAAAGTGCAGGAGTCTTGACATGATGTTCTTGATGGATAGTCATTTAGATGAATACCCAGAAGAATGTCTACATCAAAGATTGAAGATGGATCATAAGTATGTTATCCAGAGTGATGGCCAGAGCGATGGTTTATTGTTGTTTTGGAAGAAGCAGGTAACCATCTCTCTGAGGAAACACGTGTCGGCTCACCGTTGGGACAGATGTCATCCACTCATTGGACCCAAGGCGCCTATGATATGTCGACACGTGGCACAGCCCAATAGAGGCCCATTCCTGTGAAAAAGCCGGCCCGTTTGACTTGGTCAAAAGGTAGCGGGCCGGCCCATGGCAAGCCTGTTAACGGCATGTTCGCATATAGCCCATTTACAGCCCGCTAACCCAGGGCCCATTACGACCTCTCCGAATTAGGCCCAGTAGCTTCATCTGGACCGTCCAATATGATTCCAACCCGTTTTAACTTCCGGCCCATGTATGGCCCATGACGTCTTTCGGCCCATATGAGGCCCTTTGTAACTCTTGGCCCATTAACGGCCTGTGGTGAAACTGGCCCATAATGAACAATGTATCACTTTATACCCATTAACGACCCATTATTCCATTGGGCCGTTTCCAGACCAAGTTATCTTTTGGCCTTCTCAGGGCCCATTTATTCTTGGGCTTATTTCCAGCATTAGGTTACTTACGGCCCATTACTGTCATTTTCTGCTTGTGGGCCAAATTCAGCCCGTCGTTATAGTCGGCCCGTTTGTGGCCCGTTAATACATTGGGCTGTTTTCATGTCAAATAAAACCCGTTGGGCTGTTTTCATAGAGTTATAAAATAAGGCCTATTAACGGCCCGTTATGGTCCATGAATAGTACAACCCATGATTGGCAAAATGATGATACGCCCCGTAGAAGGCACATGGATCCTACGGCCCGTAGAAGGCCCATGGATCGTACGATCGGTAGAAGGCCCATGGATCGTACAACCCGTAGAAGGCCCATGGATCCTACGGCCCGTAGAAGGCCCATGGATCATACGACCCGTATAGAAGGCCAATGGATCCTATGGCTCATACAAGGCCCATGGATCATACGGCCCGCAGGAGGCCCATGGTTACAACAGTCCATGTGTTGCCATGATTATTTTGGCCTAGTTACCAAAAATAGGCTATTGTGGCCACTAGAAAAACACAGAAAAAGAACTGAAGTGACTACAAGCAAACAACTAAACAAGACAATAAGGAAATAAATAAGCAAGCAATTAACGCTAGTCTATTACCGCTATTACACATATTACATCCACTGGGCATCAAAGTTTGCCGCCAGTGCAAATATAGGGAACAAAGCAACATATTACATACATTGGCCGTCAAAATTGGCCACCAGTGCAAATAAACGCGACAAAGAAAACAAAACATAATGAAACAACTTCGAAGAGCTCAAGAAACGTTATCTCGGTATCCACCATGCTGGCAATAAGCAGCAAGCTTATTAGCTTTGTCTGCTTGGCGCTAAAATCCTCCAACGCATGCTGTTGCACGAGAAAGTATGCATCTAAATGCTCCAGGGACTTCCACAGTCCTTCCGCTTCTTGTCACAGCACAACTGATTGATGCCTTTCAGCTTGTAGTTGAGACTCAAGAAACCGAACTGCTTCAGACAGTGAGTTTGAATAGCTTGTGCAATCGGTAGTGGCCAGTAACTCGAACACTAAACCAAGACAGGACTTTGGGGTTGTCTCACTGTCTTCAAGATAGTCTTCCTTAGTTGTTTTATTAGCTTTGTTGGAGACCAACAAGGATGTGTCACTATCCTAAACCTTATCTGCATTACTTCCTTTACCATTGCTTAATAAGGCACTCTTCCCCAATATTCCGTCAGCATTCTAAAATAAGAAACAAGTAGACACATAACAGGTTTAGCCTGTACTAGTATATGAAACTCATTTCGGTGAACCAGTTCATTAGTAAGGTGGACAAGATTAAACTACCAAGTATTCTATTGCCAAGTACTTGTACATAATAAAAGCATCAAACAAACAAATATCTATGTCCTATGGTCACTGCATTGTCTTGCCAAATCAAAATAGAGACACGGTTCAAATCATATCAGTTCAAGACAAAGCAGCAGTGAAAGAATACAAAGCGTGGGAAACTACACGGCACAACATGATTTCAGATGGGTACCACGGGTCTACATGTACAACAACAGTATTGGCTCTGTTGTGATGCTAGTAATGTGCATGATATGAGAAGTCAACTGTATACACAATTGAAATTGAAATCAACAGAGCTATTGATAAGAGCAAACCTGTTAAAGAAATATGCGTGAACATACCTGCTGTGTCATTGGAGTTTCGATTGGATCCTTCAATTTAAAAATAAGTTTGTATGAGTAAATACCGTGATAAAAGAGCAAAGCAGTATGCACGATACCAATCATAGTTAAAAAAAGACGCGCCTAAGCGAGCGCTTAAGCGCGCCTAGGCTCTAGGCATTGGCAAAACGCATTGCGCATAACTATGCTTAATCTGTGCATAACTGCGCATAAGCATGCGCTTTGGTCAGTAAAGCGTAAGGCGGTGGCAAAACGCACAATTAATGCCTAGCGCTTTTTTGAACTATGATAGCAATGGAATCTTAAATTAGAACAGTTGTTCTTCAGGTTTAGGCACTTGTTCTACATGAGCAGAGTCTGATGAAGACGCAAGAATATAGTACTTAAAAATACAAAATGAGCTCATAGACCTTACCACATTCTTGGTTCGAGACCAGTATAGAATAAGGCGTTCCCAGTCATCATCCAGTAAATGTGTCTCAGGAGAACGTAAGGGAATTTGATGAGTTTCTTTGCCGGTGAAGTACGTTTTCTTAAGGTAATTCCGATACTGCCACCAAGCATTCTTGAAGATAGCAGAGGTATTAGCACATGTTACCTCATCCTGAGTTTACAAATCGGTCCTTCTCTATAGAGAAAAATGGGAAAAATTGCTGTATTATAACCATCATGGAGGTAGGATATATGGGACAAAGCAAAGTAATTGCCATGAATAACATTACTTACACATAACTCCTGGAAAAACACCTCCAACTGGCATTTTCCTTCATCTTCAGTATAATATTTCCAAGATGGGAAGATACACACATACAATTTAACAGCATCAAATGCGATAGATGCTAAACTACGACTAGCTGGTTGTGCTTCCTCCACAGGAATAGGCGTACTAACTGGTGGAGTTGGGGTTCGCCGTGGTAGTACTGGCCCTTTGGGCACTAGAGCTGCCTTACTAAGTGCTCTTGTTTGGGAGCTCTGTGGTGGAGATGGTGCTGTGTCAACAACTGGGTTACTATTTGCTGGGGTTGGGGTTAGATTGGGTGAAGCCGGTTCTTTGTCCATCGCAGTAGGGGTACAATCTACGAGAGTTTGGGTTATGTGTGGTAGGGCTGGTTCTCGTGCATGTACAACTGGGGTGCTATCTCCACCAAGAGGTAGCACTGTTTTATTTGAAGACCATGTTTTTAGTCCGCTAGATACTGGCATCATCCGCTCCAATTCAAATGGCTGATAAACGGGAAACATAGTTGAATGTACAGACATTGTATGAGGGACAGATGCAATAGATAGTGTGGAAAAAAGAGGGCATGAAATAGTTGACATGTATATTGTTTAACAAAAACGGATAACATGACATAATTTCACATATATGATGTCTATCTAAACTGGTTTAAAGATATGATGAATAACTAAACAGGATCGCATGACATAATTCACCTACATGTTATCTAAGTAATCAGGATCGCATCATTTACTTCACATATGTGATTTATATGCTAAACATAGGGCATTCAATATGATGTCTGAACTAAGAACATGGTGTTGAATATTGTGTATATGATGTCTAAACTATGCAATGCAAGACACCATATGCATGATATGAGCATTATAACCGCGCTAAGTTCAAGCATACACCTCGGTGTGGGAATAGGACTGGTCATATGTCTCTGAATCCATCTCTGAGGAGCTATCGGGACCCAACAAGAGATTTGCTTCGACAGGTAGCAGTGTCTGCTCTGAAGGCCTTGTTTTCACTCCAGATTTTTCCATCTCCCACCCAAATGGCTGATTCACAGGAAGAGTAGTTTAATGTACAAACATTGTCGACAAATGGAAATGTAATGAAGAAAAGGAAGGGTAAGATATCATTCAAATATATGATGCCTAGTTAAACAGGATGTCATTGCACATTTCACATATATTATGGCTGGCTAAAAGACATGAGACAACATAATTCCCATATAGTATGATATAGAAACTAAACAGGTGGCATTACAGAACATGTCTAAACTAAGCAAATGACATATATGATCTCAAAAGTAGGCACTGCAAGGCAACATATGCATGATATGACTAGCATCATGATGCCAAGGTAGAGCAAACACCTTGGGGGATAAATAGGAGTGGTTAGCGGCGTCTGAATCCGCCTCAGAACAGATATCTTCCTCTGGATTACAATCAGGAAAGGGGTGGGGAGGATTTGCCATTGAACCCACCATGGAGTGATGTCTGCATGACATTGTATTGCCGCGCAACTCTTATCTTTTTCTCTACATGTTCAGCATGAATGTGTACAATATCATGCATACGAAAAAAATATGGTGAGATTATGTAAGGAGAGCATGCAGAAATTTAGAGTGATGGTAACAACTAGTGGATGGATCCAAAAAATGATAGCAGGCTGATGATTGCTTTAATTTAATAAAAACACAGATGATGAGTGCTTTACTATTTGTTTCCCACCCAAGATGAACAACATAGGCATACCCTAGGTGAACCAGATATTAAACAGAGATACTATTCATTGCTTCCTCGATATGTGCCCCACAACTAATTTAGAACTCAAGTTTGAACATTAATTTGGACCTGACTTGGAGTCCAAGAGGTGAACAAGACGATAAAGTAGTAGGTAATTTTAAGCAATGCATAACATAAGCAGAAACAAAAGAGTGCGACCTCTCTTGTGGACCCGTGTACTCCTCAGGTTCATTTGCTGAGTCGATCATGGTTATGCCATTGCGGTGGGTGCCGGTGGTAGGGAAGGAGATCTGAGGCGGCGAAAGACGGTTAGGAGTCGTGATGTCTGGTTTGGTGGATGCTTCTGTCGATGAAGCAGCTCAGGTGAGGTGGATGACGTCGCGGCAGGAGCAGGCCAAACCACACAAAGTTCCCTTCGACACCTACCTGTAACTGAAGTAATTCTGTAAGGGCTCATTTGGCTTGCATGATTCTAAAAAACGCAGGGATAGGAAAAACACCGGAATAGGATAGGAATGCACATGGTAAACAGAGCATTTGTAAACAGAGGATTTCTATCAACTTGGGTGTTTGGTTTACAGGAATTGGAAGGGCAGAGGAATGCAAAGAAACATGGCCAAAATAAAGTGAAACCATATGAAAGCGTGGACAGTTAGAATGTTATTCTGCCACTAATGCACTTGGTCTTGTTTTCATGCATAGGATTTTGAAAAGTAAGTCCAGGTGGATGTTTTTGCTTCATTCCTTTCAACAAAATGCATGAATAGTTGAATAGTAGAGTGCCATTGGAAAATTCCCTATTGCTATGTTTTTCTGTTGAACCAAAATAGCCGTAATGGATTGACATGAATGTATAGTAATAAGTGATGCAACAACTGTACAACCTCTTTGCCATAGCCGTGTCGACCTTAACATCATTGGGTTGGTCGCTGAAGCAGTTGAGGCAGAGGTGGCTGTCAGAGGTGTGGAGGAAGATCTGAGGAATCTGTAGACGACATCCAGGGCACTGCTTTGTTGTGATGGATCATTTTGTCGTTGGAGCAGCTCCGGTGAGCCGTAAGACATCAAGGCTGAAGCAGCACAAGACAAACATCGTCAATCTCAAGTGGGATTATAATAGCATCTCCAATAGATGATATAAAATATACGTAAAATTTACATCACCAAAAACCACTTGACTACAACATATGAGGTAAAAATTGTTGACTCTGAACTTAACTGTCGAAACTGAAATTTACTGTGGAATCAATATTCTTTGCGCCAAATCGAACGCAATGGTAGCGAGAGAGACACTTGACATGTAGTTTAGGGGGCGTGCATTTCATCTTCAACTGCACCCCGAGCCGCCACCACCACCGACCGAACCGCCCGGCCCAGGCCCCCGAGAGGAGTCTGGACTAGGGGTGTCCGAACAACCGGACTATCATCGTCCACGGGACTCCAAGACTACGAAGATACAAGATTGAAGACTCCGTCCGTGTCCGGATGGGACTTTCCTTGGCGTGGAAGGCAAGCTTTGCGATCTGGGATATGTGGATCTCCTACCATTGTAACCGACTACATGTAACCCTAGCCTTCTCCGGTGTCTATATAAACCGAAGGGCTTTAGTCCATAGGACATAACCTCCATTACAACAATCATACCATAGGCTAGCTTCTAGGGTTTAGCCTCCTTGATCTCGTGGTAGATCCACTCTTGTACTACCCATATCATCAATATTAATCAAGCGGGGCGTGGGTTTTACCTCCATCAAGAGGGCCCGAACACAGGTAAAACATCGTGTCCCCGTCTCCTGTTACCATCCGCCTAGACGCAATGTTCGGGACCCCCTACCCGAGATCCGCCGGTTTTGACACCGACATTGGTGCTTTCATTGAGAGTTCCTCTGTGTCGTCACCGATAGGCTCGATGGCTTCTTCAACCAGCAACAACACTGTCCAGGGTGAGACTTTTCTCCCCAGACAGATCTTCGTATTCGGCGGCTTCGCGCTACGGGCTAATTCACTTGGCCATCTGGAGCAGATCGAAGCTTCGCCCGCCATCGAGTCGAGTTCTCGAAGCCTAAACTTCACGGCCGACATCCGCGGGGACTTGATCTTGACGGGCTCGAGCCACGCAGACGGCGTGCCGCCTTGTCACGATGGGCATGATCTAGCTCGCCACGACAAAGGCGGTGCCTTGGTGGCCGCTGCGAGTCCGCTCCGGCCCTTAGTCCGGAGCCGGTCGCCCAGATCGAGGACCGGTGGCTGGACACCGCCTCGGGGGCTGCAACTTCCATGGCGATGGAGCCGAACACTAACCTTGTCCCTTGCAAAGCTCGTGACTCCGAGGTGCCGGACTCCCTGCCGGACTCCGAACCTCCCGCGCCCCCTCCAATCAAATCTGATTGGGTGCCGGTCATGGAGTTCACCGCCGCGGACATCTTCCAACACTCGCCCTTTGGCGACATCCTAAATTCGCTAAAACATCTCTCGCTATCCGGAGAGACCTAGCCGGATCATGGCCAGGATGGTTGGGATGCGGACGACAAAGAAATTCAAAGCCCACACACCACCCACTTTGTAGCCACTGTCGACGATCTAACAGACATGCTAGACTATGACTCCGAAGACATCGACGGTATGGACGACGATGCCGAAGACGATCAAGAACCAGCGCCTATAGGGCACTGGAAAACCACCCCAACACATGACGTATACATGGTGGATACCCCAAAAGGAAGCAATAACGAGGACCAACGGGACGCGGCAAAGGATAATCCCGCTGATAAACAAACAAAACGGCAACGTAGACACCGCCCTAAGTCCCGCCTCGACAACAACAGCGCTCCTCATGACTAAGCAATAGAGCAGGGCAAAACAGTGGACGACGAACATGCGGACAAGCAACCGTCCGAACAGGACGAATCGGATAATCAATCCATGCCCGGCGAAACCAATAGTCCAGTCGACCTCACGCCGGACACACCGCCGGAGAGTAAAAACCTTCGGAAAAGACTCATTGCCACAGCAAGAAGTTTGAAGAAGGAAAAACGGAAGCTCAAAACAGCGGAAGATATACTCAGAATGAAGTAGAGCAAAGTGCTCAAAACCGCAGACAAATACGGAAATGTCCATCAATCAAAGAGCTACCCGAAGCGCAAGCTATCGCGAGACTTGACGAGGAGGCCATAGAGCCCCACAAAAAAAACAAAGAGGCCGCTGGTTGGATAGACGACGGATGATAAGCCGAAATCTAAAAGCAGCGCCGCACACAGGCCGACTAATGACCCTAGAAAAACAGATGGCCCAGCCAGTTCCATTTACGGGCCAAAGAAGAGGGCCCCAGGAAGCAACACAACACACCAAGTGTCCGGAGACAGCGGTACACCCAAATACAGGGGCGCCGCACACCCACTATGTTTCACCAATGAGGTGCTGGACATGAATTCCCAGCAGGGTTTAAACCCATAAACATAGAGGCCTACGACGGAACAACAGACCCTGGAGTCTGGATAGAGGATTATATACTACACATACACATGGCTAGAGGAGACAATCTCCACGCCATAAAATATTTACCCCTCAAGCTCAAAGGGCCAGCCCGTCATTGGCTCAAAAGCCTCCCAGAAAACACTATTGGAAGTTGGGAAGAGCTTGAGGACGCGTTTAGAGCAAATTTTCAAGGGACTTATGTCCGCCCTCCGGATGCAGATGATTTAAGTCATATAACTCAACAGCCCGGAGAGTCAGCGTGCAAATTCTGGAACTGGTTCCTTACTAAAAAGAACCAAATAGTCGACTGTCCGGACACCGAGGCCTTAGCAGCTTTTAAACACAACGTCCGAGATGAATGGCTCGCCAGGCACCTCGGCCAAGAGAAGCCGAGGACAATGTCTGCGCTAACAAGCCTCATGACCCGCTTTTGTGCGGGGGAAGATAGCTGGCTGGCAAGATGCAGCACCAGCGATCCAAGTACATCCGAGATCAGAGATGGAAACGGAAAATCACAGCGCAAAAAAGATCAGCGCCAGAATAAAGAGAAAAGCCCAAAGAACACGGCGGTCAACACCGGATTCAAAAGCTCGCGACCAAACAACAAAACACTGCCTCTTACGGACAACAGTGATGAGCTATCCAACTTAAACAAAATCTTGGGTCGGATATGTCAAATCCACAGTACCCCCGGAAGGTCTGCAAACCACACCCACCGAGATTGTTGGGTTTTCAAATAGTCCGGCCGATTAAACGCCGAACACAAGGGGCTCGATGCATCAAGCGAGGATGATGATAAACCCCACCAGCAGAGCACGGGAAAACAAAAGACTTTCCCACAAGAAGTCAAAGCGATAAACTCACTTCATGTGATAATCTGGGAAAAATCGGCACCGCTAAGACGGGTCCCGCACGGTCCACCCCAATGAGCGTCGAGATTGGATGTCAAAACCAATAACTTTTGACCACCGGATTATTCGAAGTGTCCGAATGCAGGATGGACTGCTCTTATATTGAATCCTATAATCGACGGACTACAATTTACACAAGTCCTGATGGACGGAGGCAGCGATCTAAACCTGCTATATCCAAACACAATCCGCAAGTTGGGGATAGACCGTACTAAAATTCGACATAGCCACACTTCCTTTAAAGGAGTGACGCCAGCCCTTACGCCAAATCATGCAGCTCCTTATTACTAGAAGTTGTGTTCGGGTCACCGAACAACTTCCGACGCGAAAAATTAATCTTTCATGTCGCCCCGTTCAAAAGTAGCTATCAAGCACTATTGGGACGTAAAGCTTTTGTCCGCTTCAACGCCATACCACATTACGCGTCTCTTACACTTAAAATGCCCGGTCCACATGGCATCATTTCATTGCAAGGGTCATTTAAAGACCCTAGACACGGCTAGACGAGTCCGGCATAAATAAGTAGGGGCTCCCTAGCCGCACACCCCTTCACAAGGGGCTGTTTATTTAAGCAACAACGAGCTCATATAGACTCCGCTTTACTTATTTATTAATATTTTTCATATACCTTTTTTTCGCACGATTTCCTTTCAAACTAAGTTCCTCTCTTTTTACAGATGAACAACATGCACACCGTCCGGATAATGGCACAACGGAGACACGGCGCAGACGTGCGAGGGACCCGTCGCAAGGATTCTTTTGATTAAGACCTGCGTAAACCTTTTTTACCGTCTCTTGTTGTTATAATCCCTGGTTTCTCATTATAACCAGAGTGGAGCGACATTTTGGCATCGGCGCGTCGAGAGGACCTTGCCGATGCTCGGACACTAGGGGCTCGGGGTATTATTCGCCCATCATTATAAAGACCGAACACCTTAGGGAGTGTTCGGCGTCTCGAGATTAGGCCTTATATGCATCAGCTCGAATCATGTCTTTGGTCAAATGTTGGGTTTGCCCGCTCTCGTGTTTTGCTGCCTTCGTTCAGTATCATCGGCTAACGCGGCACCAGGAGAACTATCGCGATTGTGCCCCGATTAATTTGGGCGAAGCACCTTAGTAGAGAAGCCAAACTGATCATCATGATCTGACGAGACCGTCAACCACTCGATCGACCACCGAATGTTTAGAATTCCCCGCTTTGACGAAGGACCGTTTCGGTCGAGCACACACGCCCGAATTGGAGAGCGCGGTGCCCCAGTGGGCTATATCATAGCCCCACCCTCGAACTCCAATGGCTAAGTGAAAGTGATAAATCATTATAGTCCGGTTGCCTTGTTTGCTACGCTACCACCTCCTCAACAGGGCCGAGACGTCGGATTAAGAGTGACAATGCGCTATTTTGCGAACACCCTCGCACCTTGTGCGTGGTGGGGGAAAGCAAAGATCGCCATCTTTCGGGTTATACACAAGTATACATAAGCGGCCGCATAGGAGATATTTCAATACTTGGAACGCACAAGTATAAAAAGCAATTACATCATAACCATTGTTTTACAAAATACAACGTTCATTTGAACGTGACATTTTTCGAAACATCGCGACTCTATTACACGAGCACCATGCATAACTTCCCCAAAATAGTGCTCGGCGGTAACCGCTTTCGTCCAACCACAGGTTGCAACAGCGGTGGCATCCATCTCCGTCCAATGTGTCTTCACACGGGCAAGGGCCATCCGCGCACCTTCTATGCAGGCCGACCGCTTCATCTCCTTGATATGCGGCACCGCCCCAAGAAATTGCTGCAATAAGCCAAAATAGTGTGATATCCTGGCTTATTAGGGATGATAGACTACTCATATCAATAAGGAATTCCTTCTTTTCCGGGAGCCCATTCGGACAGAACTCCAAAGTTAAGCGTGCTCAGCTTGGAGTAGTCTCAGGATGGGTGACCGGCCGAAGTTGCTCCGGTGCGCATGAGTGAGGACAAAGTCGCGAAAAGACTAGTATTGATCTGTGGGGCCGCCTAGATCCCGCCAGAGTGCGACCACCGGCGGGTGTGTCCGGGCGTTACAAGTTGGTATCGAGCCGACCCTCGCGGTTACACGGATGGTTGCGGACAGGTCGCGGTCATGTTGTTCATGACGTTTGTGACCCGTCGTGGCACACGGCATGGCACATGTACCGGATCGGATGCACGACGGTTGTGCCAAGAGGGAACGTTCCTGTGGCCCGACGAGGACGTCGGTTCCTCTGAGTGTGGGTGTATGTGATATCCTGGCTTATTAGGGATGATAGACTACTCATATCAATAAGGAATTCCTTCTTTTCCGGGAGCCCATTCGGACATAACTCCAAAGTTAAGCGTGCTCAGCTTGGAGTAGTCTCAGGATGGGTGACCGACCGGGAAGTTGCTCCCGGGTGCGCATGAGTGAGGACAAAGTGCGCAGAAAAGACTAGTATTGATCTGTGGGGCCAGTCTAGATCCCGCCAGGAGTAACGACCACCGGCGGGTGTGTCCGGGGCGTTACAAATAGCTCGTTGCCTTGGGCCTCTCGGCGGACATGAGTCACGATATCCGTCATGGCAAGTCCGGACAACCTGTTATTTCAAATTTTGGCCAACCAATCGGTCGGTGAAGTGAACGATCCGGACTATGGAATTGAGACCAAAATAGCTCTTCCGTCTTGTGATCCTTCCGACTCGAGTGTGCAACCAAGATCCGCCGTGACTTGCCGCTAAGTCCATATATGGATCCTCCGGACCCCACACCGGCCAAGCTGGGCATAATTTGATCCGTAAACCGGCGACGCAGCGTAAAAGGCTTGCCACCACAATATCTCCGCTTGACGCAGTTCCTCCTTCATAGCCCGCATTGCGTAGCGGGCATCCTTGGCCTCGGCGGTGGCCTTCCCAGTCTTCTGCTCCGATAGGCGCCCTTTTCAAGAGCCTCATTGCGGTCGGTAGCATCCTTCAATTTCTGCCAATTCGCCATCTCTTCCTTGCTTCGGGCGTGTGCAGCCCTTCGGCTTCTAACTCTTGACCGCCCTCGAGGCAGCCGCATCACTCCTTCCGCTTGCTCCTTGGCTTGAGTAAGTTCTCGCGAAGGCTCTCCACAAAGAGCGGCACCATCTGCGTCAAGCATAAATGTTGTAAGAGGTGGGCTTTGACTCGCTTAAATAGGTGATCATGCGGAGACAACTTACCTTGCGACTTCGTCAAGTCGCTTGTCGACTAGCGTGATGTCCGCATCCGCCACATCGAAGCCGCATTAATTCGGCAACTCCATCACCCAGCTAGCCCCGGACTATTCGCCACCGCATAGGAAAGGAGACACTCAATACCGCGATTTTGATCCTCGAGACAGCCGTCGCCTTCGACAACCTACCGAGTCTCGGGGCTACTATCTATCTGAGGCACACTTTCATGTACAAAACTGTCAAAAGGTGCGTCGCTTTTCGCACCTCAAACCCCGCCAAAAACTTTTTGACGGCATTATGCAATCCGCTTTCGGCGGATGAAATCCTTCCTATCACCATGCTCATCAATGCACGGTGATCTTACGAGACGGACGCCTCTCAAGCAGATCCTTGACTTCCCCGAACACTAGTCGGCGCCGAGCTCTTCGGCCCGCTGTCGGGACACCTCCGTGGCGACACTTCAGCTTGTCCGCCCTATCCGACGGCACAGCAGACGGAGGCGTCTCGCTCTCCATCATCTCCGGACGAAGATCCCCCGAAGACGAGCTCATCTGAGAAGGTCGCAGATCCGAACTACAAGGTTAAATTTTGGTTATCCTCAGAAACACAAATAAGGATGTTTCTTATTAATAAACTCCCCTTTTTCTACTCACGGCTTGCTGGAGGGCTGAAAAGATTGTGCGACCGGGGCCTCCCCGGACGCAGGACCCTCCGGTGAAGATTTCTTCCCCCGCTTAGGGGCTTGGGCCTCCGGGTCTTCGGAGGCGGTCCTCTTCTCCCCCTGGATGGAGGGATTCTCGATCCCCCCTTCTTCAAGCGCCCCCTTGGGCGAGGTGATAGCTCCTCTATTCTCCCCTTTGCCTTCTTCTAAAGGCGCGATCTCCAACATTCGACCAAAGACGGGCTCGGTGCGGTCTCTGGGAGGGCCGACACCTTATCGCTTTTGCTTGCGCTACCCACTCGATGAAGGATAACGGGTTAAGAGGCGAATTATAGAAAAGCAAACAAACGGTACGTCCGGACACTGAGCTGCTTACCTGAGTATCCGGGCGATTGCAGCTTAGGCCTGCATCCTCGGTCAATTCCGGACACGCCGCCTGCGGTCCGAAGAACAACTTATACATCTCCACGGGTGTCGTACCCATGAAGTGTTGGAGAATCCGTGGTCCCTCCGGATTGAACTCCCATAACCGGAAAGGACGACATTTGCAGGGCAGAAGACACCTGATTAGTATGACCTGCATCACCACGACCAGATCGATCTTCCTCGCTTGGAGGTCTCGAATCCGGCCCTGCAATGGGGAACATCTTTTGACGGCCCCCAATTGAGCCCTTGGTTGACCCACGACATTAAACCGTCGTGAAGGTCCCGGGCGGAATGAAGGCGGCGGCTTTTACTGCTGCCTTCGGAGCGGTGATATAGAACCCTCCTGCCGCCAAGCCGAGCTCCTCTTGGAAGGAGCCCTCGGGCCATGGGGCATCGGTCCTCCTGCTTATGACCGCCCGCAACAAGATTTCGCTTGATGCCCCCAATCATCTTCACTCTACATTGAAGGTCTTGACCACGGGCGAAGTGGGGGCGACACGGAGGAAGGCTTCGCAGACGATAATAAATGCGGAAATATGGAGGATGGACTCTGGAGCCAATTCATGAAAATCCAACCCGTAGTAGAACATGAGCCCTCTCACGAAGGGATCCGTCGAGAAGCCTAAACCCCGAAGGAGGTGGGATACGAAGACGACGTACTCACCGGGCTCGGGAGTGGGTATGGCCTGCCCTTGGGCGGGCAACCTGTGCGAAATCTCGTAAGACAGGTACTTGGCCTCATGCAGCTTTAGCACGTCCTCCTCCGTGACGGAGGAGGGCATCCACCGGCCCTGAAGGTCGAAGCCGGACATTGTTGAAGGCCCGAAGCACTCGAATCTGGGACTCTGGGTGTTGGAACTTGGAGCAAGGAGAGGATTCGATGGAAGATTGAAGAAAAGAAATGAGCCTTGGTCCTGTTATAAAGAGGGGGTGACGGTGTCCTGGACTAGGGGGTACTCACCACGTCATCCCCCAATCGGTTAGATTGGGCCGAGGACCCCCAGGGCCGCATACTCATGGGCCAGTCCGGACAGGTGCCACATACAAGGAAGATTCCACAAGACTTGGCGATCAAGACAAGGACTCCTCCCCCACCGGTGTATTCGGCTAGGACTCTTGTTATCCTAGGCCTCTGGTGCATTATATAAACCGAGGCCAGGCTAGTCGATAGACAACATACATTACAACAATTATACCATAGGCTAGCTTCTAGGGTTTAGCCTCCTTGATCTCGTGGTAGATCCACTCTTGTACTACCCATATCATCAATATTAATCAAGCAGGACGTAGGGTTTTACCTCCATCGAGTGGGCCCGAACCTAGGTAAAAACATCGTGTCCCACGTCTCCTGTTACCATCCGCCTAGACGCACAGTTCGGGACATTGGTGCTTTCATTGAGAGTTCCGCTGTGTGATCGACAAAAGGATTGATGGCTCGCCTGCAGATCAACTGCGACTTTGGCACCTTCGTCACCAGCTCGACTGGTCACCTTGGTTCGACCAAGAATTGCGCCCCGTGTTCGGATCATCATGTTCGGACGAGGGCCTTCATCAAACATCAACTCCGATCTCTATCAAGATCACGGAGGAATCATCCATGGAGCTCGGGGGCTCAACGTCAACATTGCCCTCAAGCGACCGTGCTGTTTTTCTGGACAGCGAACTCGTATCTGCTGCCACCACCTCCTCGAGTATCGCTTTGACGATCGCTTCGGTGGAATTGTGCGGAATTGAGTCTACAACAACCCTGGAAAATTTCATCGAGTTCCGATGGAGGAATCTCTCGCAATCCACGATATACCGGAGCCCTGTCAAATCTGGACGGGAATCTGGACGAGTTTAGGGCGTGGTGTCCAGCTTCTAGCTCGGATGTCCTTTGGAAGATCCAACCGTTGATTGGCTGCGGAATTCCTATATCTACCACCCCTCCAAATTTCAGCTCGATCCGACCGTCAGAACTCTGGGAACCTTCCGATTAGTGCATCACTTTTCGGATCCGTTTTCTGCGCGAGAACGAATCCAACCCGAATTCATCTTTTTTATGAACGGGATTTCAGACATCCTTTTTGAAGGAAGTTTTGTATGGGATATTGTGTATTGTTCCCAAACACATCCCACTAACCTTAAGATCTTTTGAACATGATCTTCAACATCATTGCTGGTGTCAAACCAGTCCGGCAATATTGCTCCACGGCTGCCGACCTGCGCTAGACACGTCGTCACTTTGTTGAGCCGAGCTCAACTCCTTCGGATCATCATCTCGGCAAGCCGAACAAGAGTCCGGCATCGCGAAGGACAAATCATCATCAACATCGCCGCCCCACGGATTACACGGAGCGGGAATATCGGCATCACCGCACGGTCGCTTCATCAAGCCGGCATCGACCACGTCACGACCTGCATCGGCAGGGCCGCACTATTGCTTCTTCAAGTTAGTGTCCATCATGCCGACCTACTTCAACATCTCGGCTGGACCGGGGGCTTCGCCATCTCTTCATCAACCTACTCCGGACACTTCGGCGTCACTAGCCGACCAGCTCCGTCACGTTAGCTGGGCCGAGGGCTTTGCCTCGGCGAGCCAACCTTTACCAGCATTACCATGCCATCGTTTTATCACCCATCAGGCAATGGGTGTGCGGAGCGAGTCCCAATTTTGGGAACCACCTTCCTTCATGCTACAATAGATAAACCAGGTGCTATCAATCCGTATTATTTTTTGCTTGTTTGGGTTCATTTTTCCCAAGGAATTATTACTCTGGTTCATCCATCATATGTTCACAGGTCTATCAAATGGTGGCCGCATTAACAACGGTCGCATGATGGTTCGGTCAGTCTCCGTACATAGTCCGGCGAACGCCGCATCCGGAGCAAGGACCGACCTGTGAATTCAGGCTTTGCCACGCCTTTACCGCATCACGCCGACGCCCTGCATCGACATCGACCTCGGCACCAGGCCATATTTCTTTTATTACTCACTTTGCATAAATTATTCATTATGCAACAATTTTTTTTAATTATCATTATTACTATTATCTCCCGTTTGCACTATTTTTTGTGCACAGGAAAATGATCCGGGGACTTCGGCGTCACTCCGCCGGTCTGCATCGACCGTGCTATATCACCACTTCGGCGTGCCGAGCTCTTTGCTCCGCCACCTCGGGACCGGCTTGGGGGATGGAACCTTGTCCCGCATCAAGCTCGGACCGCGTCGTCAATACCGAACACATTAACCAGCTAAGTTGCCTTCATGCTCAAAGTTTTAAATTTCTAACTTGTGTTCGGTTCGACCAAGCATTATACTTTTTTGAAAAAAAAGTTGCTTGTAAATTTTTTTCTTGTCCGAACTTTGTTCGCACATACTTGACGCGCTACCCGCGCTCATTATACCTGGGGGTTCTTTAACAGAAACTTATTAATACGGGCTTTATGCCCAACACATGTGTCACACTTCCGCATGTACCTTTTATTCACCATTATATGCATCGATATGACTTAAGTTTTGGCCAAGCTGGGTTGCCTGGCTCCTGTGCTTACCCCTCGTTCCCGATTGTTCGCTAGGTGGTAAAGGAGCACCTCTGCGATTATTACTGCCGGGTCACCGGATGTGTACCTCGACTGGTGAAGCCGAAAGCTAGCGTTCTTAAGGGAATACTCGGTCGATGAACTAAAAGATGATTTCTTACGATTTATTTACCTGCCCCGGATGTTTTTTCTCTCTTTTCGCAGTCCGACATGCACTTTAGGGCATGCCTCCCGAAAAAGGAACCCCTAACGGAACTATTCTCCTGGAAGATGTTTCTTACTAACCATGTAATATAACATAACTAGTTGGGCACTTGTCTGATAAAGCACTAATGACCCCTACGCCTGGTTTCCACGCATGCCCCGGTTTTTATAACCGCGAGGTTATTCAGACACACTCCGGACTATTGGGTCCAGAGGTTGAAGCGAAAAGGTCCGCTATGACAAACGATCTACAATCCGGCTAGAAGGCATTCTACATGTCACCTTACATTATATAGTCAACTTTTACCCAAGTCACTTGGGGGCTCTTATGTTTATTTGAGCCGTTTCATACTAAGTGTTTTTCTTCTTAGTCGTTGCAAAGTTTATTATTATTTATCACACCTTTTTTTGACACGAGTGTGCGGTCACTAGCCGGGGAGCCTAATTTCTCTCTCAAAGCCGCTAGAGTTTAGTTTGCTAAACTGGCCTGATGAGAAGTACTCCGCCCTCGGGATACGAGGTTGAAGCCGTAGGCTGACTTGCTCGAAGTCTTGAGATAGGATGTATCATGTTAAAGCACGACAGAAGCACTTCTTTTTTCTAAGACCAATTTTCAGGTTGGCACCGAACACTTGATATTGTTCGGGCGTCATGTTTTTACTGACGTTTCTTGGTTTTCCAAGCTTTTTGGCACTTTTAAACTATTTGTGCTTTTTCAGCACAAGTCTCGCAGTGCAATGCCGGACACCTTTATAGATTCGGCAAAAATATTCTCGGATATTGCTATATATGCATTGGTTTCGAATTGTGTCTTCGGTCAATAGTTGGGTTCCCCGGCTCCTGCACTTGCTTCCTACGTTCCGCTTTGTTCGGCTAGGCGTGCAAAGGGAGAACCACTGTGATCGTGCTTCCAGCTCACACGGTTAAGCACCTCAGTGGAGAAAGCCGAAAACTGACTGTCACAATAAGCGTAAATTGGTCAGTGATCCGATGACTGTGTTAAATAACAGGCCGTTCATAACATTGGCCGAAGTGTTTACGGCTTGACCTCGACTGTCGCCGAACACTACTGAGGGCTATTAACTAGCCTCCCAAACTAAATCCTCGATATTTTGCTCTTACATTGGAGCTGAGGTTTTATGATCATGCTTAGCATGACAACCCAAAGAAAGGAACCGATAGCGGGACTATTTTCTTTGGAAGACATTTTTTTTGTTAAATAGTAATATAACATATCTCTCCGCGTACCTTTGTTTATAAAACCGTATGGCCAGATTGCCTTGTTTTTCGTAAATCTTTGCCCTCATAAAGGCTTTATAAAGTAAGACAAACACTCCTCGGCTAATGGCCGAGGAGGTGGAAGCCGATGGTCGGTCAACAAAGATTTGTACAATGCGGATCCGAGCATTAAATGATGTAAAGTACTTGGGTACATAGAGTCATTACACATAATTTGTGATTTTAATATGGATATCGATCCTTAATTGGGCCACCCGTGCCCGCATTAAGGCTCGGGGGCTACTGGGCTTCGGGCTTATTATTTAAACATATTAAAGGGGCACATCGATCCCCTGATCTGGTGTTGCCAACCGACCAGTGTCTCGGGGGCTACTGCATTGCTTGTGCAATGCAGAAAATTTTTATGTGCAATATAGTTTCCGAGGAGATTTTGATCCTCAAGTTGGTCAGCCGCACCCAACCTGAGTCTCGAGGACTGAGCACGCCGCTTTTTGTGTCCCAAAGTATGCTGCCGAGCTAGGACTTGATCCTCAGACCGATTTTGCAAATCAACCTGAGTCTCAGCAGCTATGGGGATCAGCGGTCTTAGGTCACCTTCATGGGCATCTCGGGTTTTAGACCGATACCCACCTTGAGGGCTACTGGCTATGTATCTCGGCAGAGAATAAATTGCACCAACAAAAAATATTGACAAAAATCGGCTCACATTCGGGGTGGTGCACCACCTCAAAAGCAGTCCGGCATAAAGCTCGGGCGCTAGTGGCTGGCTCCATAGAGGCCATTTCCGGCATTAAGCTCGGCTAAACTCCTTCAAACTTCTTTGAACCAAGGTGATTTACGACACCTTGGATACAGTCCGGCGTTGGAGCTCGGATACATAGTCCGGCGTTGGAGCTCGGATACATAGTCCGGCGTTAGAGCTGGGAAGCAGTCCGGCATTGGTGCTTGGCTGCAAAAGATACCTCGAATGCAGTCCGGCGTTGGAGCTCGGACGCAAGAGGACGTTGCCGCCCCGGAAGAACTTCAAACCTGAGGTGTGGCATAAAAATAACAAGGCATTGATAAAGGCCGGAAACTTAAAGGGGCTCCTCGGATACCCGACGTGTAAACTCGTTGAATGCATTTCGGCGATCCTCAAGATCGAAGATGAGCATATTTGTTGAACCAGTTTTCAAGACCGACGACCAAAGATGAAGAACAGTTCGGAAGAATCGAGGAGCGTCCCTAACTTGAAGACCGGTTTAGGGGGCTACTGACGGTGTCCTGGACTAGGGGGTACTCACCACGTCGTCCCCCAATCGGTTAGATTGGGCCGAGGACCCCTGGGCGCGATACTCATGGGCCATCCGGACAAAGCCACATACAAGGAAGATTCCACAAGACTTGGCGATCAAGACAAGGACTCCTCCCCACCGTGTATTCGGCTAGGACTCTTGTTATCCTAGGCCTCGGTGCATTATATAAACCGAGGCCAGGCTAGTCGATAGACAACATACATTACAACAATCATACCATAGGCTAGCTTCTAGGGTTTAGCCTCCTTGATCTCGTGGTAGATCCACTCTTGTACTACCCATATCATCAATATTAATCAAGCAGGACGTAGGGTTTTACCTCCATCGAGAGGGCTCGAACCTGGGTAAAAACATTGTGTCCCACGTCTCCTGTTACCATCCGCCTAGACGCACAGTTTGGGACCTGTCGTGGATTTGTCACGGCAGATGTCCTAGTGTAAGGACTTAGTCGTGGAGCCATCGCTACGGGTTTACTTGAAGGGGTTAAAGCGGACACAAAGACACAAGGGTTTATACTAGTTCGCCCCTTCGATGAAGGTAAAAGCCTCGCCTAGTTGTGATGGAATTGATGTGGTCTCGATGGCTAGGAGCAAACAAGCTTCGCTTAGGCTCGAGTTGTAGTTGTTCGTCTCAAATCGCCGCCGGTCGCCCCTTATATACATGAGTGACGCCTGTCGGTTCATTGAGTCCCAACCGTCCCAACCGCCTTGGGCCTTTCTCGCTTATACCACTAACAGAGTTAACCCGCCCAAGCTGGCGGTTTATACCTAGTGGTAATATCCCCAACATTAGGCCCATTGATTTGAATCGTTCATGTCAATCCTTCACAAAGCTTGTATCTTGGGCGCCTTCTAATGATCGGTAAACCGCCATGTCGTCATCACTCCTGTTATCAGAATCGCATGACGCTCATCCTGAAATTTTATCATTTATAACGCCTCTTTTAATAGCAGCCTCGGATCCACGCGCTTGACCTAGCTTAGCTGCCTTTATAAATAGGACCAAGGGTCATTTCTTTCTTCCTTCGCTCCTCTTCTTCGTCTTCCTCGCGCCGCTGTTCTTGGAGCTCCGCCACCGCTGCCGACTTCCGCCTCGCCCCGGCACAGATCGACCAACGCATTCGAAACATTTGCGCCTCTTTCCGCATCTTCTCCGCTCCCTGTAAGCTTCTTCCCTTCTTGACTTAGATCTGCTTTTAGGGTTCCACCTCATCTTGTGTTCTTCGCGCTGCCTCGCTCTTTCTTTTAAATTTGAACAACACCGTGAACTCAGATTGTGTTAATAGCGATCCTCGCAAGATCTGCTGTATTTTCTCATCTTAAGTCCACGGATCTTCCGTGATATATATCTGCTCCATAGTCCACTTCCGCTTTACGCCTTACTTTCGTGGAATATTTTCTGCTTTCAGTAAGCTTGCATTTGATCCGTAGCTATAATAGAATCTTGTGAAACTTGTTTCGCAAACTAACATCCATAGCTTCAATTGCTTCCAAAGCCTAGATTAGGCGGTTTAACTCACCATAGGAAAAGACGCTAAACCGCACATATATATCATTAGTCCCTTGTTGAACCGCCGTAATCCACCGATATCATACCACAGAAACCGGTTTATAGATACCGCCTCCGGTTTATCATAACTTAGATCAACACCTTGTATCAAGCATGCTTTTGAACCGGATCAATTATTTCTTGTAGATCTTATCATGGCCAAACAAGTGTATGAATGCAATCGGTTCCTTTCGCGTCACCGAGTCACAAATGAATGATCTAGTCTCGATTGGTGCTTTAGATGACAAAGATACAGATCCATTTGGAGGGTCCTCGAGAGGAATGTCCTCCCACAACCCAGAAGGAGAAGTTGTGGTCTTCGCAGATCACCTGCCCGGGCTTCAAACCGCCTGGTTCGAAATTTTACCGGACGTGTTAGCCAATTTTCAGCTCGGCCACCAGACATTGGCCCCAACTCCGCTACCAATTTATGCCACTTTCAAGTACTATCTCAAGTATATCTTCAAGAGGAACCTTCGTTGAACTGTTTAGAGACCTCTTCCATCTAAACCGTCGACCGAATTCACCGACGGCCCCAATATCGAAGTTGGGTGGCATGGCTATTCGTAAGAGGAAGGAGATCACCTATCCCCACGTCAAACTCCATACTCACCCCAAGGAGTGGAATGCGACTTGGTTTTATTGCAAAGATACTTCTCCTGAAGATGAAAATCCCTTACCTAGCTTTCGTCCAGAGCGGCTAAGCAACACCCATCCGTTTCCACAAAGATTGAGCGCCAAAGATAGAAGCAAATATGCCCCGCAACTGTCCAAGGTCCGAGCTTTTATGGCTAACGGTTTGACGGGAATAGACCTTGCACGCTGCTGGTTATCATGGGGTATACTGCCTCTGAGCCGGCGCTCCGGTTTGATGTGCCAGTACACTGACAGTGTCGACGACCCACTCCGACACACCAAACTCCAACTCTCTGATGATGAAGTTACAGACTCGATAAAAAAGATGCTGAATGAACCGAGCACCTTTGTGCTCAAACCGTCTAGCTCCTCATCGCACCACCAACAAACCGCTGCGTAAGTTTCTAGTTGTTCCATCATTAAACCTGTTATCGCTTCATGTATCCAACATTTAATTATTTCGATCCAGGTGATAATCCGCTTTGGAGCAAGAAACTTTCACAAGATAAAGCGGAGAAAGCAGTATGCCAACCCGCCCAAAACCAAAGTTGTCAAGAAATCAGCCCATAAGAGAAAGACCACTTTGCTTCATCGACCCACCGCTGACGATGATGTGGGTAATCCGGACCTTGAGGTAGAACTTGATTCTCTTGGCTTGCTTTTTACACGCCTTATTGATGATGATGCTTGTCGACGACGCCGAGGCCAAAGAATGCAGATTCGGCCGAGGTAACTATTCTCTCTTCCGATTCAGAAATTTGCCTTTGCCAAAATTTCGCCAGAGCAACCGGAAAGTTAATTTTTCTCACCCTCTTGCTTATTTGGATCCCAAATTTCTTATGAAGACGCAACAACATGAAGCTCGCCGCACAACCCGCAAGATGGTCGTAGTAGTTACCTCTGCGGTTTACCAAACAACCCGGTTCGAAAGCGCCATTCGAGGTCTCCGACCTTTTATTGCTTTAAATTCTAAAGCAGGTTTCTTCCACAACCTCTTAATCCGTCCGACTCCGATTATCGGGTCACTTCCCATTCATCCTCTCGTGAATCATCGCCACTCGCTTACCACCATTGAAGATAGCCGCGGTAAGCCAAACCGACCATATGCTTCTAATATATTGTGTAATGGTTATGCTTTTCCCTGACTCTTTGTCTCTTAGAACCAAACCGAAACCCAGCAAAAAGGCCTGTTTGGATAAAACTGCTGAAGAAGATGCCGCTTTAGATCATGAGAGAGCACCAGATCTTGAAAATTTTGCCTCTGAAGACATTCCCAATGATCCTCCGGTACAAGATGCTTTTACTCCCGAAGAAAGGCGTGTTAACACTTCAACCTCTGCCGATCCACCTGCCAGCCCTGTCCGGTTTGATAAATCCCACAATCCTGCTAACAAAACGGCCGTGCCCACACAATCCGTCGAGTCCAAAGATGATGACATTGTAATTACTGGTATGGGCCGTTCTGAACCGGGGAATCCTGCAACTTTAACCAGGCACACTGTAAAAGAAGATTTTTCCGCTTTGAATAAAGGAAAATGGGATGTTGAATCGAGACATATGCTGCTCGAAAGTGCCCAAGACCTTCATTCTGGCTATTTAAACCGGCTTTATACTAGCCGTGACTATGAAGCTGGCCTGGTCAAGTTAATGAGAGACAAGTTTGAGGTAACCCACTCCTTTTACTTACTGCCATTATATCAGTCCGTCTAGCCCCCAAGGGCCGGTTTGTAATCTTGATCAAACCGGGACTTGCATATATTCCTTCACAACTTTGAAATCCACCTGCATAGCCCCCAAGGGCCGGTTTAACTTTGCATACTTAAACCGGGACTTCAATAAAAACTGCCTTTGGGAACATACGTAGATCGAATAGCCATTAGCCCCCAAGTGCCAAGTTGAATACTTGTATTGAGCTTGGGACTTTGTCATGTAGCAGATATATAAAAATCGAAGGTACATTAGCCCCCAAGTGTCAAGCATATAACTTTGTTATGTGGTTGAGACTTTGACTTCCTTGAATTGCTTGCTGAACATACTATCGATACACAGGCTGAGGTGAAAATCAAGGAGGACCGAATTGCCGATTTACAAGAGGCGTTGAAAACCCAAAGCAGTCAAATAGAGAAGGCCAAGAGAGAATTAACCAAAGGCTTTGAACGCCATCGAACAATTGAAGGAAGGCTTCAAGAAAAACAGCCGATCGGGCCACCGAGAAGGCCAATTTAATCAAACGAAAGCGTAAAATGCTTTGAAGCTGCCCTTAAACCGTGGTAGATGATCCGACACCAGAAGCGGCAAGTACACTCTATGACCGCAGCAATCTTTGGTAAGCTCCTTTGAACAGTTGTGACGTTTTGAACCCTCGCTGTAGCATAACTCCGGTTTGAGACTAACTTTACTTGTTGTAGGCACACGATTGGGCACTTAGGAAACGATGTGCGGAAGAAACTGAAGGCTATCTACACCTTAGTAGAACAGATTATATACGGAGCCCAACAGATCATCACCACAGCCTCGCATAACAACCCGACACCTTCCTTGATCCAAGATACTCGAACCGGCTGTCCATGCTTCCTGCCCGGATTGAGGAGGTGAAAAATCTCTTTGCCTTGACCGGAGCTATTAATGCTTTGATCCGAGCCAAGGCATGGGTACCAGATTTTGATCCGCGGAAGCAGCTCAAGGCTACCCCAAAGTGAAGGAAGATGGCTCGACTTTAATGAAGAGGATTTACGGCAATAAACCGTGCAAGGCGCCCTCGGCTTGTCACCGGCGAAGAAGCAGATTTGGAGCATTATCAAGCGCAATACAATGACCGAACAAGTGAGTGCCACCCCAACTTTTGAAGCGGAAAATCTGATCCTCCAATCAGAAGCATACCTCGCCTCGATATTGAACCGCCTTCCCGATCCATGAAGAAGCTGTTTTCAAGCGTTAATGGAATCGATCGACCACCGCTGATTTCACCAATGGGTTGAGACGAGGAAGCGGAAGCGGCGGAAGACGAAGAGCGGGCTTGAACCGGAGGCCGGTTCAAATATCTGTCGTTTGGCGGTTGCCCAAAGAACAATGATCTTATTTGGGCACCGTGTTGCCTTGTAATAACTTTAGTGAATACTTCCGTTTTGAATATGCCTTCGTGGATAAGTAGTGACACTTTTGCTTGATTCGTACTTCCTGCAACCAGAAAAATTTGAAGCTCGGTGGCGGTGATACCGCCAGCCGGTTTATGATATTGAATATATGTATCGAAATCCAACAAATATGTGATACAAATACCGCCATGTCTGGCATGAAGTCATGAGCTAAACTTAAAGCGGAGGCCTTAAAAAACCATGACCGTCGGTAAAGCAGGGAGAGAACAACTCCCATATGAACCGTGCTGAATCAGCACAAGCCCCCTTGCTATTCAATAATGATAACAAGAAAAAGGTAAACCGGGTAGATGAACTCCGGAATAAGATTAAACCGTGTTCTGTCAATTTGTAATTGACAGTTGAACCGGATAAAAATGTTGTCGGTTTAAAAAACGCAACAAAAAAAATCGAATACCAATTATGAGAAAATATGGCAACAAAGGCAATAACTTTTTGCAAAAGAAAAGCTTTACTGAGCTGGTCAGATGGCATTACCATGGTCAGACGCAACCAAGCTCCCCGAAGGCGAGTGATGGTGCCACCGCCGGAGTCCCCAAAAGACTCGTGGCAATACGCCGCCAAGTGGCATGACATTGGTTCGGGTTCGACCAAGCCCCAAATGACTCGCCATGTAGGCCGACCAAGAGGTGTGACCGTTCAGACTTGACCGTGTCCCCAATGATCCGGTGGCTTTCGCTTATCAAGAGGTGTTGCATTGGTTCGACACCCACCAAGCCCCCAAGTGATAAAAGACAAATGTCAAGGGGTAAACCGGAGGCCGCTTTAAAAAGCAGAATCACTCCATGTAACCACGCATGATGAGAATAACAGAGACCCCGCTTTAGCTGAGGCTCCGGTTTTATTATATCGAAGATAATATATACATTGTCATGATATGTACATAAATAGAGCCGATGGCTCAAGTGTAGTAAGGCCGAAGATGAGCTATGTTCCACGGCCTGTTGGTCTCCTCCTCTGATGTGCGTGAGTCTTGATGCTCTCAAATATCAATCAGATAGTATGACCCGTTGTGTAGATTCTTCTCGACCACAAAAGGTCCTTCCCAAAGCGGGATAACTTGTGCATATCCGTCGGTCTTGGATGAGCCAAGCACCAAATCTCCTTCTTGAAAGGTTCGGTTTTAACCCGCGATCGTGATAACACCAAGATCTTGCCGGTAAATCACCGAGCGGGCAGCCGCCATATCACGCCCTCATCCAACAGGTCCAAAGCGTCTTGCCGTCTTGCCTCGTCGTCCGCTTCAACATAAGCCGCCACACGAGGCGAGTCGTGCGGATATCGCCGGGAGAACCGCCTCGCTCCATAGACCATAAAGAACGGTGTGTATCCAAAGGACCGGTTTGGCGTAGTATTGATACTCCGAGCACGATGGTAGCTCTTCAACCCAAATCCCGTGTCCTCTGCAACGGAACCATAAGCCGGGGTTTGATGCCTCGTAAGATCTCTTGATTAGCTCGCTCTGCCTATCCGTTGGACTGGGGGTGAGCCACTGATGACACGTCAAGACGGATGTGCTCACGTTCACATAACTCTTTCATAGCACCCTTGGATAAATTAGTGCCATTGTCGAGAATGATACTTGTGGAAAGCCAAACCGAAGATCACCTTTTGATGAACTGCACCATTGCTGCTGCATCACACTTGGCCGACAGTGCGCTTCAACCCACTTGGTAAATTTGTTCATCGCCACCGTAAGGTGGGTCTTCTTATCCTTGGATCGCTTAAAGGGTCCAACCATATCCAGCCCCAAGTTGCAAACGGCCATGTTATTGGGATCATCCTCAACTCTTGTGCGGTACATGAGCACGCCTTGAAAATTTCGACATCCATCACACCGCTTAACCAAGTCCTCCGCATCGGCGTGTCAGTCAACCAAGAAACCCGTGATTTAAACGCCTTTGCCACCAGAGACTTTGAACCGGCGTGATGTCCACAGTCCCCTTCATGGATTTCTCTTAAGATTTCACAGCCTTCCTCAGGGGAAACACAACGTTGAAATGCCCCTGATACACTGCAATGATGCAACTCACCATTAAGAATCGTCATAGACTTGGAGCGCCGGATTATCCATGCGCCGTAATCTCATCTTCTGGCAATTCCCCTCGAGTCATATACGCAAGAAAAGGAACCGTCCAATCCGGAATAGCATGTAGTGCTGCCACCAATTGGGCCTCCGGATCAGGAATAGCCAAATCCGCTTCACCTGGGAGCTGGACTGACGGGTTGTGCAACACGTCCAAAAAGACATTAGGTGGGACCGGTTTACGCTGAGAACCCAACCGGCTTAAAGCGTCCCCTGCTTCGTTCTTCCGGCGATCCACATGATCCACTTGATAACCCTTGAAGCAACCTGCAATATTATCCACTTGTCGACGATATGCGGCCATAAGCGGGTCCTTGGAATCCCAAGTGCCAGATACTTGCTGAGCCACCAGGTCCGAGTCACCAAAGCACTTAACCCGGCTTAAGTTCATCTCTTTAGCCATCCGGAGACCATGGAGCAAGGCTTCGTACTCAGCTGCATTATTAGTACAAGGGAACATTAAGCGGAGAACATAACAAAACTTATCACCTCGCGGGGAAGTTAAAACGACTCCAGCCCCCGAGCCTTCCAATTGCCTGGATCCATCGAAATGAATAGTCCAATACGTGTGATCTGGCTTCTCCTCTGGTGCTTGTAACTCCGTCCAATCATTAATGAAATCAACAAGTGCCTGAGACTTCACCGCCGTCCGTGGTATATACTTTAGTCCATGCGGCCCAAGCTCTATGGCCCATTTGGCAATCCGCCGCCGCCTCCGATTCAGATGATATCACCCAAAGGAGCCGAATCGACCATCGTAATAGGGTGCCCTTGGAAATACTCGCTTCAATTTCCGACCGCCATGAAAACACCATAGACTAGCTTCGCCAATGCGGATACCTTTGCTTGGACTCAATAAGCACCTCATCGATATAATAAACCGCCGCTTGAACCGATATTCCTTGCTCGCCTCCTTGCGCTCCACCACAATAGCCACGCTTCTCGCCGAGCATTGGCTGCCATATATAACAACAAAGGCTCCTTGTCAAAGGAGCCGCAAGAACAAAGCGGATTGGCCAATTGCCGCTTTAAGTCCTCAAATGCTTCGTCGAGCCGGACTCGCATTTAAATTATCTGCTTTTCCTCAAAGATCGGTATAAGGGATGGCCTTTTCTCCGAGGCGGTGATGAACCGCTCAACGCAGCGATTCTCGCCCGCCAAACGCTGAACATCATTGATACACTTTGGTTTAGCCAAGGAAGTAATAGCTTTAATTTTCTCCAGATTAGCCTCAATTCCTCTGTTAGATACCAGAACCCCAATAACTTGCTCGACGGAACACCAAAGACGCACTTGGCGGATTAAGCATCATCTTGTAAACGCGCAAGTTGTCAAAGGTTTCCTTCAAGTCATCCACCGTTGTCTCCTTCGTCTTGATTTCACCACAATATCATCCACGTAAGCATGCACATTGCGGCTAATCTGTGTATGCGAGCAATTCACACACCGCCGATAAGTAGCTCAGGCGCCTTGAGCCCAAAAGGCATAGATACATAGCGAAGGCTCAAAGGGAGTGATAAGCGCTGTTTTCTCTGGTCCTTAACCGCCATTTTGATCGATGATATCCGAGTACGCATCCAAAACTTAAACGCCACACCGCTGTGGCGCCAATGATCCGATCAATGCGGGGAGGGCAAAGGATCCATTGGATGTGCCTTGTTAAGATCTGTGTAATCCACACACATACGCCAAGTGCCGTTTTTATTAAGGACCAGCACCGGATTAGCAAGCCACTCCGGATGAAAGACTTCAATGATAAAGCCAGCTGCCAAAAGCCTGGCCACTTCCTCTCCGATGGCTTTGCGCCTTTCTTCGTTAAATTGGCGGAGGAACTGTTTCACCGGTTTATACTTAGGATCCACATTAAGTGTGTGCTCAGCGAGTTCCCTCGGTACACCTGGCATGTCAGATGGCTTCCATGCAAAGATATCCCAGTTCTCACGGATGAACTCGATGAGTGCGCTTTCCTATTTGGGATCCAGGTTGGCACCGATGTTGAACTCGCTTGGACGAATCGCCTGGCACGAAGTCAACAAGTTTGGTCTCAGCTGCCGATTTAAACTTCAGATCCGATTCATGCTCTGTAGTTGGTTTCTTTAAAGGGTCATATCTGCCGGATCAACGTTGTCCTTATAGAACTTCAACTCTTCCGTGGGCACGCATCCGCCTCGCATAAGCTGCATCACCTTCCTCACATTCCAAAGCGACTCGGCGGCTTCCATGGACCGTTATCGCTCCCTTGTAACCCGCATTTTGAGTTGCAAGTAGATATAACAAGGTCATGCCATGAACTTTGCATAAGCCGGCCGTCCAAACAAGGCGTGATATGGACTCCGAATCTTCACTACCTCAAAGGTTAGTTTTTCAGACCGGGAATCATGCTCGTCTCCAAAAGCCACATCCGTGCTATCTTACCAATAGGATAAGCAGATTTGCACGGTACTACGCCATGGAACACCAGATTTAACGGCTCGAGATCCTTGTCTGTTAGACCCATGCGACGGAAAGTTTCATAGTATAGTATATTAATACTGCTTCTCCATCCATAAGCACCTTAGTGAACTTATAACCCCCACCGAGGGTCTACCACCAATGCCGGTGCCCGGTTATCAACCGGGGATGGTCCTCTCGCTCCACACGATAGGCTGCTCCGACCAGCGTAAATAACGTGGTAAGGCCGGTTCAACAGAGTTCATCGCCGCTTGTGAAGCTTTCGCGCTTATCCAAGCTAGTTGTAAAAACATGATATCGCCCACTATTCAACTGCTTTGGTTGGCTCGATAACCCGATCACTTTGCTTTCTTCTTGCCGCCGCTCGATTATTCGACTATTGTGACCGCTTTGATTAAGACTGAACCGAAGCTCCATCGTGACCCGCCCGTGGAAACCGGATCCTGAACCGCCACCTGACCCCTGGTCATACCGGAAAGTATTAGAGTTTTTGAACTCCTGCATAATATAGCAATCTTTCCAGAGATGGTTCGATGGGGACTCCTTCGTCCCGTGCTTGGGGCAAGGTTGATTCAACAAGTAATTCAAACGGCTCGCATTAGGATTTGAACCCCGATTCGCTTCGCCTCTGCGCCGCTGCCCCCTGTCCTGTGCATTAGTATTGGCCACGAAATCCATGTTGCCATCCGCTTTGGCGCTTGCCTCCGCTTTCCATGACCTGCGGTTTATATTGCCGCCCTTGAGTTGCCGTTCTTCTTTCCCTTCCTCGCTTCATCATTATCAGCCTCGGGATCCTTGGTATCGTCCGAATCAGCATACTTCACTAAAGCGCCATGAGGGTTCCCATGTCATTACGTAACCGCTTCATGCGCCCCAATTTCAATTTTAAAGGCTCAAACCGGCAGCTGCCTTCTAAGGTTAAGATTGCAGAGTCGTCGTTGATCCCGCGGAGGAGTGCAAAATCTCCGAAACACGGTGTACCCAACGGTCGTTGACTCCTTCCTCCTCGGACACAAGCTGCCGTGTCCACTATGGACTTGGGCTGCTTACATGTATCCTTGAAATTGGA
This sequence comes from Aegilops speltoides, assembly GCA_021437245.1. Classification (NCBI taxonomy): domain Eukaryota; kingdom Viridiplantae; phylum Streptophyta; class Magnoliopsida; order Poales; family Poaceae; genus Aegilops; species Aegilops speltoides. Next base: position 101,338,437 of record CM038147.1, read on the forward strand.
TAAACCGGGCCCGTGAATCGCCCATGAGCTGATAGAGTTGGGCGGTAAGCTCTTCAACCAAGTACGAGCCGTGCCTTCAAGCATCATGGTGAAGTATTTTGCACACGCGGCCTCATCCACATCTAGCATCTCCATGGCCATCTCATAACTTTCAACCCACGCTTCAGGGGACAAATCGGCGGTGTAATTCGGCACCTTGCGTGGACCCTTAAAGTCTTTGGGCAGGTGTACATTGCGTAAAGCAGGGATCAAACAGGGCACCCCTAAAGCGGATGCGACTCCTGGTCCGGCGAAGGTGGTAGGGCGAACCGGTGTATGTTGACCCGCGTCATCCTGTGCAGCTAATTCGGCCTCCCTTCGTGCCCGGGCCCGATCCACCACCTCCTGAGCATCACGAATACCACCCGTCAGGTTATTGCCACGGGCCGCTTCACGGTCCCGCTGCGTTGATATGGCGGTTCATCCACGCTCCTGCTATAGCTCCGGCTTGGGCGGGGCGTAGAGTGAATCCGATCACGGCTATATGAATATGCTTCCTGTTGAATCAGTGCAGTCCGGAGAAGCTCCTTAACCCGGCGCGTCTCTATTGCTTGCGGGGAATTCCTTCGACCGGGATAGCTTCCAATCGCACGGCGGCTGCAACAAGGTTGTCCATAGGATTAGAATAATGACACAGGGGTGTCTCGAACCGTGGGGAACCACCATATTCTGCCGAGGAGGCTCCATCTGGCGCTGGCTGGACCGTCGCCCGTCCCCTGCCTCAATCCGGTTTGCCTCCGGTCCGAGGCGGATTATCGGGTCCAGCTCACGGGTCTGCGAAGAGATTTTTGGGATCAAACCCTAATGGTAGGCGTGATCTATACTTCCGCTTCAACACCTCTGCGCGACGCACTCGGTCAAGCATGAGTTTGTAAGCTCGGGCATCCAGAGCGGCTCGCTCTGCAGCCATCCGCCTTTTTCGCCGCTAGATCCGCTTTGGCTTGTGTGATCTGCTCTTTCACTTTCGCAATTTCTGCATTATGAGCCTCTGATCCGCGGGTTGTCCTCTGCCATAAGCGCAGCTAGGGCATCAAACAGATCTGATAGAACTTGAACCGGCGGGCGACCGGGCCTCCTCCCCTGTTGCCCCGCCACCGCCGATCCGGAAAGTATCGCCGCGGTTGAAGAGTGGTTCGCTGCTGCGTATCGCCATGAATATTCCAACCCGTTGATCTGACTTGGGGTCCGGAATCGCCGCCATCGGAACAGCCCCGATCATATCGTCCCCGCAATCGGTACAATGACTCGGTCTCTCTGTTGAAGATTAAATCGCCGGAATAAACGACGGTCTCACCACCATGTTCTAAACCGGCGTCGTATTCTCCTCCGTGGATGACTCCAACGAAGACACGCTTCATGGCCGGTTTAACCTGGGCAGGTCGTGCACGCTGAGCCGTCTCGACGAGGTCGGTGCAGATGTCCGGCCAGCCCGAGCTCCCCGATCTTGCCGATGAAAACATGTATGCCACCAAAGGGGACCCGGTACCGTACTCAATTGAATCGGCCTCGGGACCCCATCCGCGTCGTCGATGTAGATCCGCCGCGACGACTCTTGGTCATCCGCCCACGACGATCCTTCGAGTCCTTTGAGCTTGCCCTCCAAGATCATCAAACCATCATGCGATAGCCCCACGGTGGGCGCCAAGCGTCGTGGTTTGTCACGGCAGATGTCCTAGTGTAAGGACTTAGTCGTGGAGCCATCGCTATGGGTTTACTTGAAGGGGTTAAAGCGACACAAAGACACAAGGGTTTATACTAGTTCGCCCCTTCGATGAAGGTAAAAGCCTACGCCTAGTTGTGATGGAATTGATGTGGTCTCGATGGCTAGGAGCAAACAAGCCGCCCTAGGCTCGAGTTGTGGTTGTCATCTCGAACCGTCGCCGGGTCGCCCCTTATATACACGAGTGACGCCTGTCGGTTCATAGAGTCCCAACCGTTCATACTCGTATCCCGTTGGTATCTCTCTATTCCTAACTTACAACACAAGTATACATCAGGCCGGTTTACGGCTACAAGTTCTAAACCGACTATAGGCCTTGGGCCTTTCTCTACTTATACCACTAACAGAGTTAACCCGGCCCAAGCTGGCCGGTTTATACCTAGTGGTAATATCCCCAACAGGACCCCCTACCCGAGATCCGCCGGTTTTGACACCGACAGGGGGAATACCAAGAGCCGTCTCCGTGACCGTTCGGGATTTGCCTTCGATAGAGGCGTGGCGGCGAAGCGCGTTGGGTTACCCACGTCCGTATTGATGAGAATCCGGAATAAGGGAACACGATCTCGCTCGACAAGACGTGCCAGGAAACCGCTTAAACGCTACCGAGGCGGTATAATAAAAAATGATTCAAGTAAACGCTTGGTAGTGGTGTGACGTCATGCCGCAAAATATGTCGCCAGATTGAACTTGTGTACATTTTATTCTCTCTACGGTGGAATGTGGAATTTATTTTGCGAGCGGACACTATCCCGTGTTCGCAATCTTCTTTGGATTATTCGGAGGAGGAACCCACCTTGCAATGCCGAACATTATGCGCCACCGGACTCATCGCATTGAAGCCGTGTTCGGGGCTACCGAGGAGTCTGGACTAGGGGTGTCCGGACAGCGGACTATCATCGTCCGCCGACTCCAAGACTACGAAGATACAAGATTGAAGACTCCGTCCCGTGTCCGGATGGGACTTTCCTTGGCGTGGAAGGCAAGCTTGGCGACTGGATATGTAGATCTCCTACCATTGTAACCGACTCTGTGTAACCCTAGCCCTCTCTAGTGTCTATATAAACCGGAGGGCTTTAGTCCGTGAGGACATAACCTCCATTACAACAATCATACCATAGGCTAGCTTCTAGGTTTAGCCTCCTTGATCTCGTGGTAGATCCACTCTTGTACTACCCATATCATCAATATTAATCAAGCAGGACGTAGGGTTTTACCTCCATCAAGAGGGCCCAAACCTGGGTAAAACATCGTGTCCCCCGTCTCCTGTTACCATCCGCCTAGACGCACAGTTCGGGACCCCCTACCTGAGATCCGCCGGTTTTGACACCGACAGCCGCCTCGCCGCTCCAAAACAACTCCCCACCGCCGGTCCACCGCCGCCCCGTGATACGTCTCCAACGTATCTATAATTTATGAAGCATTCATGCTAGTTTATTATCTGTTTTGAATGATTACGAGCTTTATTATACACTTTTATATTACTTTTGGGACTAACCACCTAACCGGAGACCCAGCCCATATTGCTGTTTTATTGCCTATTTCAGTGTTTCGAAGAAAAGGAATATCAAACGGAGTCCAAACGGAATGAAACCTTCGGGAGCGTGATTTTTGGAACGAACATGATCCGGGAGACTTGGAGTATAAGCCAGGGAAGCTTCAAGGAGGCCAGGAGATAGGAGGGCGCGCCCCCTGTCTCGTGGGACCCTCAAGGCTCCCCCGATCGACTTCTTTCTCCTATATATTCCCATATACCCTAAAAACATCAAAGACGAAGATAGATCAGGAGGTCCGCCGTCGGAAGCCTCTGTAGCCACCAAAAACCTCTCGGGAGCCCGTTCCGGCACCCTACCGGAGGGGGAATCCCTCACCGGTGGCCATCTTCATCATCCCGGCACTCTCCATGACGAGGAGGGAGTAGTTCACCCTCGGGGCTGTGGTATGTAACAGTAGCTATGTGTTTGATCTCTCTCTCTCGTGTTCTCTCTATGGCACGATCTTGATGTATCGCGAGCTTTGCTATTATAGTTGCATCTTATGATGTTTCTCCCCCTCTACTCTCTTGTGATGAATTGAGTTTTCCTCTTGAAGTTATCTTATCGGATTGAGTCTTTAAGGATTTGAGAACACTTGATGTATGTCTTGCCGTGTTTATCTGTGGTGACAATGGGATATTCACGTGATCCACTTGATGTATGTTTTGGTGATCAACTTGCGGGTTCCTCCCATGAACCTATGCATAAGGGTTGGCACGCGTTTTTGTCTTGACTCTCCAGTAGAAACTTTAGGGCACTCTTTGAAGTACTTTGTGTTGGTTGAATAGATGAATTCGAGATTGTGTGATGCATATCGTATAATCATGCCCATGGATACTTGAGGTGACAATGGAGTATCTAGGTGAATTAGGGTTTTGGTTGATTTGTGTCTTAAGGTGTTATTCTAGTATGAACTCTATGATAGATTGAACGGAAAGAATAGCTTTGTGTTATTTTACTACGGACTCTTGAATAGATCGAGCAGAAAGGATAACTTTGAGGTGGTTTCGTACCCTACCACAATCTCTTCGTTTGTTCTCCGCTATTAGTGGCTTTGGAGTGACTCTTTGTTGCATGTTTAGGGATAGTTATATGATCCAGTTATGTTATTATTGTTGAGAGAACTTGCACTAGTGAAAGTATGAACCCTATGCCTTGTTTCCTAACATTGCAATACCGTTTACGCTCACTTTTATCATTAGTGACCTTGCTGTTTTTATATTTTCAGATTACAAAAACCTATATCTATCATCTATATTGCACTTGTATCACCATCTCTTCGCCGAACTAGTGCACCTATACAATTTACCATTGTATTGGGTGTGTTGGGGACACAAGAGACTTTCTGTTATTTGGTTGCAGGGTTGTTTAAGAGAGACCATCTTCATCCTACGCCTCCCACAGATTGATAAACCTTAGGTCATCCACTTGAGGGAAATTTGCTACTGTCCTACAAACCTGTGCACTTGCAGGCCCAACAACATCTACAAGAAGAAGGTTGTTTAGTAGACATCAAGCTCTTTTCTGGCGCCGTTGCCGGGGAGGTGAGTGCTTGAAGGTATATCTTTAGATCTTGCAATCGAATCTTTTTGTTTCTTGTTTTATCACTAGTTTAGTTTATAAAAGAAAACTAAAAAAATGGAGTTAAGTTTGTCTCATACGCTTCATCTTTTTAATATCTTTCGTGAGTATGATGAAAAGGAAAATTGTGCTCAAGTACTAGAAGAAGAAATCTATAGAGTGTTTGGTACTAGATCTTTGTATGATGAGCATGATTGCAATGTTGTTAGTATGAATTCCTTGAATATCCATGATGCTAATGATATGCAAAACCACAAGCTTGGGGAAGCTATGTTTGATGAAGATGATATTTTTTGTCCCCCAAGTTTTGATGAGAATATTTATTATGATGAAAGCATGAATCCTATTTATGATTATTATATTGATGAAAGTGGGTTTGGAAGAGTGTCAACTTTAGGAAGTAATGATCCCACTATTTTGGAGGATGTTAAATATTATTGTGATAATTATGAAAGTGGATTTGGAGAGGTCATGACTTTATTTAGTGATGAATCCACTATTTCGGAAGAGGTTCCAATTGATTATGAGAACAAAGTTGCTATCTATGATGATTATTGTGATGACTTGTATGCTATTAAGAATAATGATAACCATGAAACTTGTCATCATGATTTTAGTTTTCAATTGGATTATGCCTCACATGATAGTTATTTTGTTGAGTTTGCTCCCACTATTCCAAATGAGAAGAATTTTGCTTATGTGGAGAGTAGTAAATTTTCTATGCTTGTAGATCATGAAAAGAATGCTTTATGTGCTGGTTATATTGTTGAATTCATTCATGATGCTACTAAAAATTATTATGAGGGAGGAACATATGCTTGTAGGAATTGCAATAATATCAAGTTTCCTCTCTATGTGTTGAAAATCTTGAAGCTATGCTTGTTTTACCTTCCTATGCTAGTTCATTATTGTTCCCATAAGTTGTTTTCTCACAAAATCCCTATGCATAGGAAGTGGGTTAGACTTAAATGTGCTAGTCATATTCTTCATGATGCTCCCGTTATGTTTCAATTCTTATCTTTTATGTGAGCATCATTGTCATCATCATGCCTAGCTAGAAAGGCATTAAAGAAAAGCGCTTGTTGGGAGACAACCCAATATTTACCCCTACTATTTTTGTGTGTTCACATGATTATGCTACTGTAATAATCATGTTTTATAGCTTTTGTTTCAATAAAGTGCCAAGTAAGACCTTTAGGATAGCTTACGGTGATAGTTGTGCTGATCCTGCTGAAAATCAGAAACTTTTGCACCCAGTAAATTAGTTTTGTTAATTCAAAGAAACGTTCTATTGATCTGATTCTTTTTGATATGGATTGGTACACGAATTGTTTAGGACTTCCTAATTTGGTAGGATTTTTGGAGTTCCAGAAGTATACGTTTGATACAAATTGCTACAGACTGTTCTGTTTTTGACAGATTCTGTTTTCTATGTGTTGTTTGCTTATTTTGATGAATCTATGAGTAGTATCGGAGGGTATGAACCATAGATAAGTTGGAATACATTATATATTACACCAATATGAATTTAGAATGAGTTAATAACAGTACCTAAGTGGTGATTTATTTTTAGTGTTCAAGTCTCTTATGATACTCCCACTATTCCGAATGAGAAGAATTTTGCTTATGTGGAGAGTAGTAAATTTTCTATGGTAGTAGATTGTGAAAAGAATGATTTAGGTGCTGGTTATATTGTTGAATTCATTCATGATGCTACTGAAAGTTATTATGAGGGAGGAACATATGCTTGTAGGAATAACAATAATGTCAAGTTTCCTCTCTATGTGCTTCAAGTTTTGAAGTTATGCTTGTTTTACCTTCCTATGCTTGTTGATTATTGTTCCCATAAGTTGTTTGCTCACAAAATCCCTATGCATAGGAAATGGGTTAGGCTTAAATGTGCTAGTCATATGCTTAGTGATGCTCCCGTTATGTTTCAATTCTTATCTTTTATGTGAGCATCATTGTCATCATCATGCCTAGCTAGAAAGGCATTAAAGAAAAGCGCTTGTTGGGAGACAAACCAATATTTATCCTTACTGATTTTGTGTGTACACATGATTATGCTACTGTAGTAATCATGTTTTATAGCTTTTGTTTCAATAAAGTGCCAAGTAAGACCTTTAGGATAGCTTACAGTGATAGATTGTGTTGATCCTGCTGAAAATCAAAAACTTTTGCACCCAGGAAATTAGTTTAATTCACAGAAACGTGATCTTGATCTGATTCTTTTTGCTATGGATTGGTACACGAATTTCTTAGGACTTCATAATTTGGTAGGATTTTTTGAGTTCCAGAAGTATACGTTTGATACAGATTGCTACAGATTGTTCTGTTTTTGACAGATTCTGTTTTCTATGTGTTGTTTGCTTATTTTGATGAATCTATGAGTAGTATCGGAGGGTATGAACCATAGATAAGTTGGAATACAGTAGATATTACACCAATATGAATTTAGAATGAGTCATAATAGTACCTAAGTGGTGATTTATTTTCTTATACTAACGGAGCTTACGAGTTTTCTGTTAAGTTTTGTGTTGTGAAGTTTTCAAGTTTTGGGTAAAGATTCGATGGACTATGGAATAAGGAGTGGCAAGAGACTAAGCTTGGGGATTCCCAAGGCACCCCATGGTAATATTCAAAGACAACCAAGAGCCTAAGCTTGGGGATGCCTCGGAAGGCATCCCCTCTTTCGTCTTCGTCCATCGGTAACTTTACTTGGAGCTATATTTTTATTCACCACATGATATGTGTTTTGCTTGGAGCATCATTTTATTTTGATAGTATTTGCTTGCTGTTATTTAGAATAATTTTTTTCATCTTTATTTTGAATAAAGAAGTCAAGGATAGCCTTTACCATGCTTATTTTGCTAGTATACATGTTGCTGTTTGAAAACAGAAAGTTTACCGCTGTTGCAAAAATTCCCTAGAAAAGTTAGAGCACGATATAATGTTGAATTTTTTTGCATAATGAGATCTGATAAATCTTCTACAGCATAGTATTTTTCTCATAATTTTTTGAGATAGGTAAGTATGATGAATCTTGCATTCTTTACAGACTGTACTGTTTTGACAGATTGCTGTTATGGTTGCATTGATTGCATATGTTTGCTTGTTTAATGATTTTATTTGAGGATAGGAGTGTTAAATATGCAGATACATTTAGTATGCAATGTTGAATAATAATTTTAGTGATTTGTTACAGTAGAAAATGATAAGGCTTTGCATTGGTTTATACTAACCTATCTCACGAGTTCTTGTTGAGTTTGGTGTGGATGAAGCTTTTGATAAAAAGAGAAACCATGATATGAGAGGAATTAAGGAGACACAAAAGTTCAAACTTGGGGATGCCCAAGGCACCTCAATATAATATTTCAATAAGTCTCAGGCATCTAAGCTTGGGGATGCCCCGTTAGGCATCCCACCTTTCTTCTTCAACAACTATCGGTTAGTATCGGTTGAGCCTAAGTTTTTGCTTCTTCACGTGAGTTGTGCTATCCTTGCAATGCCATTTTGTCGGTGTACTAGAGTAGGGGTACCCTAGTATCCCGAACTTGTGCACAGGCAGTCGCAGCACCCCGCGGCAAGGCTTGCCGGGTGACCGCCAAGGTCCTCCGTTGTTCCTTTGGAGCCATTCAATAACAAAGTGTTCAAGTAAAGGAGACAAGGCCCTGGCAAGAGGAGCTTGCCGGGAAGGCCAACCAAGGCACCTCAAGAAACTTGCCACGACGCGCCACACGTCCCGGCAAGGCTCGGTGAGCGACAAGCTTCCGGGCGCGGCAAGACAACGACCGCGGCAAGGCGCTTGCCGCGCAAGTTACCACCAGACCCAGCGCCAAAGACATCCATCAACGTGTCGTCCGGGCCTTTCAGCGCCAAGGGCGAGAAGCTGTGCAGCTAGCGGTGCGAGGTGGCAAGCGGCGCTGACAAGGTTGCCATCGTGGCGAGCGGTGGCGCCCCTGACGGTCCCTTTTTGCACTGTTTGGGCGACACAGACGGGCATTTAATGCCCTTGTCCCCTGCCGTCGGGGTTAGGTATGATACACTGTGCAAGTAGGTGTACCAACCGCAGTTCTTTTACATTTTTGCCATTGCATGCGTTGCCACCTGTCGGTGACCCCTTGAGCATATAAAAGGAGGCCCATGCGCAACGTAGAGGGGGGATTCGAAACCAGAAAACACTCACGCCGGTCTCACAAACTAGTGTAATCAGAAGCGCCATCGCTCTCGAGCAAGAACACAATACGATCGGACAAGCAGCAGAGGAGTATTATCTCTCCGAGAGCTCCGAAGCTGGGTAATCGCCGTGTTCGCCGATCCACTCTTCGTGGCGATCTCTGCCCTCGCTAAACCGAAGGGACTCCGTCCCATAGGTGTTCGCTCCCACGACATCTAATGGCGCGCCGTAGGGGCGTCGAGGTTGTGTGAACCTGATCCGGTATTCACGCGAGCTAGATCTTCATCTTCTTCATCATCTTCATCGGCATGCCACCGAAGAAGAAGGCTTCGGAGGTGGCTGCTCCGTCCACGTCGATCCCACTGCCACCGAGCAAACGGGTGGTGGGATAGACGCCGGCGGATGAACGGGCGGCGACGAGGGAGCTCATGCTGCCGCCAGGTCCAAGGACAAGGCTGCTCAAACCTCGACGTCCGTACATGCACCACGCCCATCTCAGGAGGCGCGGGACCGACAACATCATGGTACTCGCGGTACCATACGTTCGTTGGACCGAGATCGAGCTGGTGGATCTCGGGATGCTCAAGACCAGCATGCGCGCCAACATGCTTTGGCACAAGCAAGACACGGTCGCTGACGGGATCCTGCTCCTCTAACATAGTTAGAAGTCCGAGCATATCCCGCCTCGCACTGCTCGCCATCGCCACCCAAAACTTCGAAGAAACTTTGGCACGAGCTCAATCGCTCTGGATTACCCTCCAACGGCGAACAAGATCGACGAATGGAGGGCCACCATTCGAGTCTCATCGGCCGCTTAACGGCGACATCCGCGCAGCCGAATGCATCGCAGCCGCGTAAGACTACCGAGCACGAGCCGATGGCGATAAGACCGTGGGGTGCAACCACCGTGCACTCTCTGCCTCAAGGCCAAGATCGCCGACTCGCGGGTCAACCTCGACACGATTCCACCGCGTCGCCGATCCACGAGCCCGCCACGATCGGCGCCAAGTTCTTCACGAACGACAAGAAGAAGACGCCGACTCGTGACGAAAGGCGTCGAAGAGAAGCGCGCGTCAATCAGACCAGCGCCATGGGCCCACTGTCTACATGCATGCGCCAGGGGAACCAGCGACTTGCCGACGCGTAGGCTGCCTGCGCTCACTCGTGAGCTACGGCAAGTCCAAAGGCCCAAAGACGAAGAATTTCAAGCCGACGCATTCGAGAAGTGCGACGGCAAGTTGCATCCGTCGGAGTTCCTCAAGATCTACACCATCGCGGTGCAAGCTGCCGGAGGGCGCGACGACAAGATCCTTGCTAACTACTTCCGCCGTGCTCAAGCCCAATGTCGTCTGGCTCATGCACTTGCCGACAACTCCATATCCTCCTGGCAGATCTGTGCCATCGGTTTGTCGGCGCTTTTACAGCGGCCACAAGCCTCATGGCCAAGAAAGCGACCTTCATCTGCCGCCAGAGGAAGGAGAGCCCTCGCAAGTACATTCAGAGATTCAGCCAGTGCAGCAAGAATATCTCAGATGTCCACCCCGCGGTCATCGCTGCTCCATCGAACATGCGAAACCGCAGGATGCGGAGGAGATGGCGATGTGCAAGATCGAGACGCTGATGAGCTATATGCCCTGGCCGACAAGTGTGCACGTGCTGAGGAAGGGAGGAAACTCCCCGGAGAGAACACAGGAGCAGGAGGATCTGACGGCGAGGATGCTGCCCCGGCAAGGAAAAACCGGCGGCGGAACTACAGGAAGAAGAAGGGCAAAGATGTGCTAGTCGTTGAGCAGTCTGGCAACGGAGGTGGCGCCAAGGAAGCCGAAGCTGTGGCGGCCGCCGACAAGCAGGGCGGCTCCGACAAGCAGTATTGCAAGATCCACAAAGACCAAGGGCCATGATCTCCAGAGCTGCAAGAAGGTCGAGCAGCTTGTCGAGCAAAGAAAAGGCTGAGTACGAAGCGACGCAACAAGGAGAAGGCCCAGAAGGTACCGAGGATCCGGAAGAAGCGCCTGGTCCGGGAGGATGCCGCGGCAAGGCCAAGCAGCGGCAAGGAGACAGACCTCCCCGCGGCCGCGACAAGGATGAAGATGAAGACGACGATGAAGATATGGATGATGACGAGGCCGATGAGCAGGAGTTTCAGAAAGCCATAGAGGTCCTGTGCGTTGATGGCGGTGCTTCTCGCATACTTCACACCGCCAATTTAAGCGAAGGGTGCGGAAGTAAATGCGCAGAACCACCGCCGAGTCACGCAAGCCTCGAATGGTCCAAGACGCCTATCATCTTCGATATTGAGGACCACCCCGATCGATAATCTGCGGTCGGTGCTTGCCGATGTTGGTTTCACCAACTATCCGCAACCTCAAGGTCACTAAGATGCTAGTTGACGGCGGGGCGGCTTGAACCTGATCTCCTCCGCGGTACTCCGAAACTCCAGATCCCTAACAATGAGCTCAAGAGATCGCACATTTCAAGGAATCAATCCGGAAGGAGCAAGTCAAGGAAAGATCACGCTGCGGTGACATTTGGCAGCGAAGTTGAACTTCAGGATCGAGAGGGTCACTTTTGACGTTGCTGATTTTCCATTGCCATACAATGGGATACTCGGCCGTCCAAATAGCCGCCAAATTCATGGCAGCCTCTCACTATGCATACAATGTAATGAAGATGCCAGCCCGATAAGTGTCATCTCTGTCCTGGCGACAAGAAGGATGCTCTTATCTGCGCCGACAAGATCTACCGAAGCAAAGAACCGCAGCTGAACGCAAGTCACTTGCCGCTGAAGCTCCGGGGAAGAAGAAGACCAAGTCCGCAAGAGTTCGATGCCCACTCCGCAAGCGCACTCTCTTGAGTGCTGCGCTACCGCCGAGGACGCACCATCGAGCTCCACCGCAAGTGTAAGAAGGCAATGGCAGCTCCGCCAGAGACCAAGAAGGTGCCCGCCAAGGAGGACGGCATCGGTGATACCTTCACCATTAGTGCCACTCTCGACCCTAAATAGAAAGCGCCTTGCTGCTTTCTCATGGGCGAACGCCGACGTGTTTGCATGGCAACCGTCCCGACATCCCCGTGTTCCTGTGAGTAATCGAGCACCATCTTGCCGTGTCCTCATGCTCGCCCGTCAAGCGTAAAGTCGAAACAAGCAAAGGAGCGCCAAGAATTCATCGCAGAAGAAATCAAGAAGTTGGAAGCAGCAGGCCTTGTCGAGAGTGCTCCATCCTCGTGGTTGGCCAATCCGTAGTCGTCGCAAGAAGGCAAACAGAAATGGAGGCTTTGTATCGACTTTACCGATGTTAATAAAGCTTGTCCCAAAGACCCATTTCCCTTGCCGCGCATTGACCAGATTGTTGACTCCACGGCCGGATGTGATTTGCTTTCATTTCTTGATGCATACTCAGGATACCATCAGATCTTCATGGCAGAAGAGGATGAGGAGAAGACCGCATTCATCACTCCGTGTGGCACGTACTGTTTCTTACGGATGCCTTTCGGTTTGAAGAATGCTGGTTCAACATTTGCAAGAGTAGTCAATCACGCTTTTGAGCCACAAATACACAGAAATGTAGAAGCCTACATGGATGACATAGTGGTCAAGAGCAAGGACAAGGCAACTCTGATTCAAGATTTAGACGAAACCTTTGCAAATCTGCGCAAGATCAACCTCAAGCTTAACCCCGAGAAGTGCGTGTTTGGAGTCCCTCCGCAAGCTTCTCGGTTCTTCGTGTCTCTCAGGGAATTGAAGCCAACCCCGACAAGATCAAGGCCATTGAGCATATTGAAGCACCAAAACGCGTCAAGGATGTACGAAGGCTTGCGGTTGTGTGGCTGCTCAAGAGGTTTATCTCTAAGTTCTGCTGAAGGCCTCGCCATTTTTCAAAATATTGAAAAAGGCAGGTCCAATGAAATGGACTCGAAGCGGAGGTTGCGCTGCAGACTTGAAGAGATGCTCGCCCTCCACTCAATACTTGTCGCACCTAAGCCACAAGAGAAGTTGTTGCTGTATATAGCGGCAACCAATCAAGTGGTTAGTGCTGCGTTAGTAGCGGAGAGGGAGGCGGATGATGAGCCAACAACCATGGCAGATACATCCAGCGACAAGCAGGGGGCTTCCCCGACAAGCTCTGTTCCCGACAAGGATGGATCTGCGCAGTACGGAGGAGAAACAGAAGAAAATGGTGCAGCGCCAGCTTTACTTTTGTCGGTTCCCTTCTGCAGGGGCTAGATCAAGGTACTGTGGTGTGGTTGCTTTTCGCCTTCTCATGGCCTCGAGAAAGCTGCGCCATTACTTCCAAGCACATGAGATCACAGTTGTCACTCGTTTTCCGCTGAAGAGGATACTATAGAATCCAGAAGCAACATGCAGGATTGTCGAGTGGGCACTGGAACTGTCAAGCTTTGGCCTCAAGTTTGGGAGCACTTCAACTATCCAGAGCTGGGCATTGGCAGAATTCATAGCAGAATGGACGCCAACACTAGATGAAGAAATTCCAGAGACGAGCATCCCCGTCAAGGAAGCAAGCAAAGAGTGGCTGATGTACTTTGATGGTGCCTTCTCGCTGCAAGGCGCCGGTGCGGGCGTGCTACTTGTCGCACCCACCGGAGAGCACCTCAAGTACGTAGTCCAGATGCATTTTCCCAAGGAGCAAGCAACAAACCATACTGCAGAGTATGAAGGTTTGCTTGCCGGTCTCAGGATCGCAGCTGACCTTGGGATCAAGAAGCTCATTGTCAGGGGTGACTCGCAGCTTGTCGTCCGCCAAGTGAACAAGAATTATCAGAGTCCGTTGATGGAAGCTTACGTTGATGAAGTGAGGAAGTTAGAAGAGCACTTTGACGGCCTACAGATGGAACATGTTCCGAGAGCTCAGAACGACATCGCAGATGGCTCGTCAAGGCGCCGCCGACTTAAGTTACCTGTGGAACCAGGGATCTTTGTGCTCAAACCGACTCAACCGTCTCAGAACACCATCGACCGGACAGAGCAAGAAAAGGAAGTTGATTTCTGGTGACTATTTTCCCGGCAGAGCTCCCCGCCGCCGCCAAGAAGGTCCCCAAGATCAACACTGGGGTGCCGAGGAGCACCCTCCGACAAGCCCTAGGGTTTGTTCCAGAAGCGAGCACGCCCCGACAAGTTTTGCTATGGCAAGCTTGTCGGGGAACATCAAGCTCCGGCTGAGCCGCAGGTTCTTGCCGTCGAAGCGGATGTTCCCGCAGCAGCATATGTGCCTTTAGTCCTCGTTGTCGAGCCACAGGCTCCAGCATGGGCACAACAAATTGTCCGTTTCATTCAAATAGGAGAACTTCCCGAAGAGCAAGAAGAAGCAGAAAGAGTAGCTTGGCAATCAAGTATGTACCAGTTTGTCGACGACACACTGTACAGAAGAAGATTCAATGGTGTGAAATTGAAGTGTATTCCCCGGGAAGACGGATAGAAGCTGTTCGCGGAGATACATGGAGGCATATGTGGTCACCACATTGGCGCAAGAGCACTTGCCAGCAAAGCATTCCGGCAAGGTTTCTTTTGGCCGACAGCCCTCGAGGATGCAGCTGCACAAGTAACCAAGTGTGAAGCATGCCAGTTCCATTCCAAGCAGATACACCAGCCAGCTCAAGCTCTCCAGACGATCCCTTTATCCTGGCCAGTTTTGGTCTGGGGGCTCGACATGCTCGGCCCCTTTCCCCGAGCTGTCGGGGGCTTTGAGTACTTGTACGTTGCAATCGACAAGTTCACAAAGTGGCCAGAAGTGGAAGCAAGGAGGAAGGTGACAGACACACGGCAGCCAAGTTCTTTAGGTCGATTGTTTTCCGCTTCGGGTCCCTAACAGATCATCACCGACAACGGCATGCGCTTCACGAGCCGCACCTTCATGCAAGACGCCCAAGATCTTGGCGCCAAGGTTCGCTTTCGCTTCGCTTGCTCACCCGAGAAGCAACGGTCAAGCGGAGAGGGCAATGCTGAAGTGCTGCGCGGGCTCAAGACCAGGGCTTTCGGCAGCGCAAGCGCGGAAAGAATCGGATCGAGGAGCTGCCGGTGGTTCTTTGGTCGATCAGACGACGCCAAATCGAGCCACCGCCGCACACCTTTCGCCTAGTCTATGGAGCAGAGGCGTTCTCCCCACGGAACTCGTGGTACGGGTCACCTCGAGTGCTCGCTATGATGAGTTGAGCAAGAGCAGCTGCGACAAGATGACGACCGCTTCCTTGAGGAGGACCGCCTTCAGCTGCGGTACGAGCTGCTCACATTAGCAAGCTTTGCGCCACTACCATAGCCGCAGTTAATGCCGAAGTCTCGAGGAAGGCGACCTTGTTCTTCGGCGCGCTCAGTCCGCCAAGAATTCCAACAAGTTGACGCTTGAAGTGGGAAGGCCCTTACCGGGTGAAACGAGTCACTAGGCTCCGGCGCTGTCCGCTCGAGACCGAAGATGGCTTTCCGTGAGCAACTCGAACATTGAGCATCTTTGTAAGTTTTACTCAGAGTAGCACGGTTGCCGAACCTGTTCCGCAACCACCTTTTGTACAAGTCTTGCCGCTGTTGCATGTAATCCTTTGTACAAAGCTGGCAGACCCCATGCATAAATAAAGCTCATGTGCTCGCACATCTTGTCAATTTCATGCTTTCTATTTTTGCATGTGTTATCCGACATTTTGTGCAGCACCTACCCCGGTAAGCAATAACGAGCCGTAAGGCTCCATATCTTTATTTTCTTCTTTCTCTTCCTCAAAAAGGAAGGTTCCTCGCCCACAAGTTTGCCGGGGAAGGAGGAGATAATGGTGTGGACCAAAGCGCCGCTCAAGAAAGTTTCGCTTGCCGACGCAAACGACGTAAAAAGCTGTTGCCAAAGTTTGAGCAATGGTTTTAAATTTTTAAGTTATCTTCCTCGAACGACCGTGCTTTGTATGGAAAACTCAGCGCGGAGGAACCAACTCGGCTTAGTTGCGCCCTTACTTTGTTTCGAGTCCGCCAACAACTTAAGTGAGCTGCGATTAGTTGCGATAAGGTTTCTTGTCGGTAGCAGCACCGCCGAGAAGTTGCCGACGCTCAAGACTCAGCCTTCATGGCGAGGGTGCTGCGCCGCAAGTTCCCTAAAAGCATAGGGCAAAAGCATACAAAGGAAGGAATCAAGTAAAGGAAATAACATAGCAATCAATACCCAGAAATAAAGTTATATTACAAGATAACTTGTCGCAGCTCTAATAAGTTGTTCTCGTGACATGACCAGCAGCGACAAGAAAAGGAGGAAACGGGCGGCCTAATCTACACAATCATCAACCCTCTTGACTTCATTCACCTTGTCCACAATGGGTGCGACAAGGGCCTTGAGCGCTTCCAGATCAGCATCCGCCGGCAGCTTCTTGAGGACATTGGTGAGGTTGTGGCCCGGGTTGCGGAAGGCCACCTTCACCAACACCTTTTGAAGAACTCTCGCACAGATCACGCGTGACTCGTCGGCCAGCTGCTTTGGGATCCTTTCCTGGAGTTTCTGGAGGGCCGTCGCCACGCCTTTGAAGAACAAGGTGAGCTTGGCGCTGGGGTCGAGGTTCTCATCGGAGGAATATCCAAATCCTCCAGCCCTAGCTGCGCTTAGCTCCCCGTCAATGTCTGCGGCAACATCCACGAGACCCTCCGCCCGAGGCTCCACATTCTCCTCAAGGTGTTCGGGTGGCGGTAGCACTCGCTAGCAGCTCCTCGCTGGCCTTGATCTCCTTCTTCAAGGCCGCCTCCGCCTCCTGGCGGCGCCAGCGCCTTGGTCAAAGTAGCCAGCTTCAACTCAAGATCAGCGTTGAGTCCTTGGCGGCGCCAGCTCCTTGCCCTTCTCGACGAGACGACCTCAGCAGCTCACCATGGGCATGGGCGTCTTCTCGCCACGCTGGCGCTGCAAGCTCTTCATCCTCGCCCGAGATCGGCCTCTAGCTGCACCACCTTCGCCTCTAGCTCCTTCTTGGCGGCCTCAAGAGCTGCGGCAAGATCCTTTGCCTCCTTGAGAGCCCCGCCAAGTGTTTGCTCACAAGAGCAAGCTCCTCCTCATGGCTGTCTAGATTGACCTTCACGCGCCACTCGCCTTCCCAAGCAAACAGTCCTCGGTGGCAAGTCATTGTTGCTCTTCACCACCTTCTCGAGGAGGAAGGCTTTCCAGCGCCGATGAAGCTCGCCCGCTCCTCTGCAATGGACCGGAGGCCTTCCTGGTTGCGACTCCGGAGCTCCTCCGCATGCTTCTCAATATCCACTCCCGCCTGCGCGACAAGCGCTTCCCGGGATTCCACCTTGGCTTCTCGGGCGCGGTAGAGTGACACCAGCTTCCGCAGCAGTTTCTCTTCCCCAGACTCGCCGCTGCTGCTGCTCGGCGCATTGACCAGCGTCAGCCCAGCGGAGGCAAGCACCTCACCGTCAAAAGTTTCTCCTTCGACCGGCGCCCTGGAGCTTGACGCCCAGGGGAGCTTGATGAAGACGCCATCGCCGGCCTTGAGATAGGCGCCGGCTGGGGCTCTTCGAGCTCGATGTCAAGGCAGCGGCGGGGATCAGCGGTCGGCGAGCGCCTTGCGCCTCAAGCGTCCTCGGGGCCGTTAGTGCGATCGCCAGACCCCTCGCCAGCTCCTGTGGCGGCAGCTTTGGCGGCCTCCTCGCCTGCAGGATCATTGGCGCCGGCTTCCTCCTCGATGGCGGCGTGCTGGTGTTGCCGCAGATTCTCTCGCCGGTGGCCTCGGTCTCCATCGGCTCCGTGGAAGATGGATCTCAAGGCCTAAGAAGGAGAAAAGTCAAGCAAATATCCAAAAAGAAAAATCAAAGAAGAAGAACCCAAGGGAAGTTTTCAAGCAAGAAGGATTACTCTGCACTGGCTCTGCAGCCATGGGCTCCACCACCGGGGTCGCTGGTGCCGCCCTTGCCGGAGAACTATCCTTGCCGGAGACTTCTCCTTGCCGGAGAACGCCCTTGCCGGGAATCCTCCTTGGCGGTGTAGTCGGCAGATAGCATCTCGGGCGGCTTCGTTGCTCCCCGTGAGGCTGCTCGCTTCCTACGTAAACCAGCGTCGATGTCGCAAAAAGAAAGGACACCCATGCGCCGCCTAACAAATGAAAGTAAATCATATACTTACGCTGGGGCTGCGCCGGGGCTGCTTGGGAGAAGTTGCTGGTCCGGCAGGTGGTCTCGGCGCGCCCCTGTCATGTGATGGGCCTCGCCTCGATGACAATCACCGGAGCCTTGGCTCTTCGCCGCTCTCAGGGCTGTGGTCCCTAAAAGGAATGAGTTCAGAGAAAGCAAATCGATACAAGACAAAAACAACAAGAATTGAAGAACTACAAGTACAAAGAAAGAAGCTTACTCTTCTTCTTCCTCGCTGAGCTGAAAGTCGGAGAGGTCAAGTCCGCCCACCTCCGCGCGACGAGGTGGAGGAGGGGTTCCCTTGACCTCTTGGCGGGGCAGCGGCAGACTGTAAGCGGCGGTCCGGGAGGACCCCGCTCCAGCTTGTTGCAGGGCGTGAGACGCCTCCTGCAACAAAGGTTTGTCGCGGAGGGCGTGTCGTGCGGGCGCGACGGCTGTTGACCTGTCTGCCGCCTGCTGCGGCCCCAGCCTTGCGGAGACGCCTTCTTGGTGGAGCTGGGGCTCGCTTGCGGCAAGCTGCTTGAAGATGGCGGGCGCCGCACTCGACGGCTCGCTGACTCGGCTTCAGGCTCGACAAGCTCTCCCTCGCCGGCAAGCTCTCCGGCAAGCTCTCCGGCGAGCTCATCTCGATCGGCAAGTCTTGCCGCCTCTGCTGCCTCTGCCTCCTCCACGGTGAATCCAAACTTCGCCAGCGCTGCTGCCGCCGCTTCTTCCGCCCTAGTGGTGATGCGCCGATCTCCGCATCGGTGGTGTCGCGGTGAGGCTCTTCGCTCATCGGAGCGACCACCACCTCCACCAAGCCATCAAGAACCGCTGCACGACATCGCCTGCGCAGGCTCGCCAAGTTGGAACAATTCCATGCGAATCGCACAACGGCATCATTGCACGGATGCGGTCAAGCGAGGAATTGTTGCACAGCGGAACGACACCCTGCGGCAACCTGAACCATTCGGGGATGCTGAGGGTCATGCTTGAACAGCTCCTTGAGCATCGCGTCCAGCTCCAGGACAATGAAGTTGAAGTTGAGGCCCGGGCGCAGCCTCATGATGTCCGCCGGGCCCCCGAACTCCCAGGCGGGTCTCCTCCTCTCTTGCAGGGGGGCAATGCGGCGGCGAAGAAAATCTGCGCCGACAGCGCCCACAGTGAGCCCGACAAGCCTAAGACGCAGGATCCTGGTGACGGAAATCTTCACTCGCCGCCTTCCGGGCCAGTTGCTCCAATCGCTACCACGAGATCACCGGGCTTGGCGCCGGCAAGAACGATCGGGTTCTCTCGACGATCCAACACCAGTCTGCTCTCCACTCCTCCCATTTGCTGCGGAGCTCCCCCTCTAGATAGGCTTCCTTCTTGCCGGCTCTCGAGATCCAGGCGATTCCGCAGGATAGAGGCTCTCCTCTCTCAACTCGGGGCATAAAGAAGTGGCGGAAAAGAGCTATGTTTGGGTGGACTCCGACAAAGTTTTCGCAGAGATGCGCGAAAACTGCCATGGTCAGAACAGCATTGGGGATGAAGTGAAGGAGGTGGAACCCGTAGGTGTTCATGATATCACAGAAGAATTTAGAGAAAGGCGGGCAGAGCCCGCAGTAGAAGAACAGCCACAAGAAGGATATCCGCTTGGAGCCCTTCGAAGCGGGCGGCGAGAGTACCTTCAGGCGCGGATGCGCGCTGCCTCCGCCGACCGAAGAGGTAGTACCACTCCCTCACCTCCTTCAAGAGCTCGGGGAGGAAGAGTGCCCGCCTTTCGCAGCGCCGAGTCATGGCGCCTCGGCCGACTTCACGGCCTTCCCGGTTTCGAGCCATGGCGGAGGTGGTGGGGAGATCGACGCGTTGGTGGCGCCCGATGGCGATGGGGCGGAGCGCTGCTCTCTCGGCTTTGGAAGAAGGGGGAGCGCGGAGATTTCGAGATTGGAAGTAGCAATCGGCGAGATGGAGGAACTGCCTGCTTCTCGCTTATAAAGAGGGAGGGGCGGACGCCCGCTTTTTCCTAATAAAGAACCACCCCGATCTCTCCCACGACGCAGCATTCAACGTGTGCCGTTAGGGGAGGGCGCGGTGGATACGGAGTAAGATACGGCGAAAACCAGGCGCGTGTTGCGTGCCTGTTTTGGGCCTCGCCCAACAGCCGCACTGCAGGTGGCCCAGTTCGGGCTCTGCCGGTGTACTAGAGTAGGGTACCCTAGTATCCCGAACTTGTGCACGGGCAATCCAAGACTCCAGCGGCAAGGCTTGCCGGGTGACCGCCAAGGTCCTCCGTGGTTCCTTTGGAGCCATTCAAGAACAAAGTGTTCAAGTCAAGGAGACAAGGCCCCGACAAGATGAGCTTGCCGGGAGGCCAACCAAGGCACCTCAAGAAACTTGCCGCGACGCGCCACACGTCCCAGCAAGGCCCGGTGAGTGACAAGCTTCCGGGCGCGGCAAGACAACGATCACAGGTAAGGCGCTTGTCATGCAAGTTACCACCCTATACCCGCCCCAAAGACATCCATCAACGCACGCCTGGGCCTTTCCAGCGCCGCTGTGGCGAGAAGTCAGGCAGCCAGCGGTGCGAGGTGGCAAGCGGCGCTGACAAGGTTGCCATCGTGGCGAGTGGTGGCACCCCTGACGGTCCCTTTTTGCACTGTTTGGGCGACACAGACGGGCATTTAATGCCCTTGTCCCCTGCCGTCAGGGTTAGGTATGATACACTGTGCAAGTAGGTGTTCCAACCGCAGTTCTTTTACATTTTTGCCCTTGCATGCGTTGCCACCTGTCGGTGACCCCTTGAGCATATAAAAGGAGGCCCATGCGGAACGTAGAGGGGGGGTTCGAAACCAGAAAACACTCATGCTCGGTCTCACAGCTAGTGTACTGTAGCGCTCATCGCTCTCGAGCAAGAACACAATACGATCAGACAAGCAGCAGTAGGAGTATTATCTCTCCGGAGAGCTCTGAAGCTGGGTAAATCGCTCGTGTGCTTCGCCTCGATCCGCTCTTCATGCGATCTCCGCCCCCCGCCGAACCGAAAGGGGCTCCGGTCCCATAGGTGTTCGTTCCCACAACACATTTTATTTTGTTTTGCTTGCTGTTTGAATACAAATACCAAGATGTGAAATTCTTTAATGAGAGAGAGAGTCTTCACATAGTTACATAATTATTTAGCTACTCATTGATCTTCACTTATATCTTTTTGGAGTAGTTTTTCATTTACTCATGTGCTCTTATATCCTATGAGTAAATTGTTGAATGAGTTGATTGTCATAAATCTGAAATCATATATGTCTCATTTGCTTATGCCATGGGGAGTAATGACTTCACATCTAAAAAGTAGAGGTTGTAAATTTATTGAAGGTTAGCAAGCATTGTATTGGTTATTTGAACAATTCATGAAAGAATATTGAAGGAAGAGAGATTTCACATATAAATATACTATCCTAGACATCTTTTATAACTGTGAGCACTCAGTAAGTATGACATGCTAAAGAGTTGATGTTGGACAAGGAAGACAACGTAATGGGTTATGTTTTCTCACATCTCAGTTAAAGTATATTGTCATGGATCATTCATACATGTTGAGCTTGCCTTTCCCCCTCATGCTAGCCAAATTCCTTGCACCAAGTAGAGATACTACTTGTGCTTCCAAATATCCTTAAACCCAGTTTTTGCCATGAGAGTCCACCATACCTACCTATGGATTGAGTAAGATCCTTCAAGTAAGTTGTCATCGGTGCAAGCAATAAAAATTGCTCTCTGAATATGTATGATCTATTAGTGTGAAGAAAATAAGCTTTATACGATCTTGTTATGGAAGCAATAAAAGCGACGGACTGCATAATAAAGGTCCATATACAAGTGGCAATATAAAGTGACGTTCTTTTGCATTAAGATTTTATGCACCCAACCATAAAAGCGCATGACAACCTCTGCTTCCCTCTGCGAAGGGCCTATCTTTTACTTTATGTATTTTACTTTATGCAAGAGTCAAGGTGATCTTCACCTTTCCCTTTTTCATTTTATCCTTTGGCAAGCACCTCGTGTTGGAAAGATCCTAATATATATATATATATCCAATTGGATGTAAGTTAGCATGAACTATTATTGTTGACATCACCCAAAGGTGAATACGTTGGGAGGCAACACTATAAGCCCCTATCTTTCTCAATGTCCGATTAAAACTCCATAACCATTAGTTTTGCATGAGTGTTAGCAATCATGGAAGACTATATGATAGTTGAGTATGTAGAGTTTGCTAAATCAAAGCTCTGACATAGACTCTTCCTGAAAATAAGATGAATTGTAATTGTTTGATGACTAAGAATGAAGTTTGCTAGTTTTCAAGAAAGTTTATGGTCTATGCATTAACATGTGAATTGCTTGTTGCTTGTTCGTGAGAAGTTTTATGAGAAAAACTACTGTTATGACATATAATCATGCTAGAAAAGGTGATTGAAATTATCATTGATCAAACTTGTGCACCTGCTAGCATTCACACTTCATAAATTCTTTCTTTTATCATTTACCTACTTGAAGACGAGCAGGAATTAAGCTTGGGGATGCTGATACGTCTCCAACGTATCTATAATTTATGAAGCATTCATGCTATTTTATTATCTGCTTTGGATGATTACGGGCTTTATTATACACTTTTATATTACTTTTGGGAGTAACCTACTAACCGGAGGCCCAACCCATATTGATGTTTTATTGCCTATTTCAGTGTTTTGAAGAAAAGGAATATCAAATGGAGTCCAAACGGAATGAAACCTTCACGAGCGTGATTTTTGGAACGAACATGATCCGGGAGACTTGGAGTACAAGCCAGGGAAGCTTCGAGGAGGCCAGGAGATAGGAGGGTGCGCCCCCTGTCTCGTGGGCCCCTCGAGGCTCCCCCGATCGACTTCTTTTGCCTATATATTCCCATATACCCTAAAAACATCAAAGACGAAGATAGATCGGGAGTTCCGCCGCCGCAAGCCTCTGTAGCCACCAAAAACCTCTCGGGAGCCCGTTCCGACACCCTGCAGGAGGGGGAATCCCTCACCGGTGGCCATCTTCATCATCCTGACGCTCTCCATGACGAGGAGGGAGTAGTTCACCCTCGGGGCTGAGGGTATGTACCAGTAGCTATGTATTTGATCTCTCTCTCTTTCTCTCGTGTTCTCTCTATGGCACGATCTTGATGTATCGCGAGCTTTGCTATTATAGTTGGATCTTATGATGTTTCTCCCCAACTACTCTCTTATGATGAATTGAGTTTTCTTCTTGAAGTTATCTTATCGGATTGAGTCTTTAAGGATTTGAGAACACTTGATGTATGTCTTGCCGTGTTTATCTGTGGTGACAATGGGATATTCACGTGATCCACTTGATGTATGTTTTGGTGATCAACCTGCGGGTTCTGCCCATGAACCTATGCATAAGGGTTGGCACACATTTTCGTATTGACTCTCCGTTCGAAACTTTGGGGCACTCTTTGAAGTACTTTGTGTTGGTTGAATAATATGAGATTGTGTGATGCATATCGTATAATCATGCCCACGGATACTTGAGGTGACAATGGAGTATCTAGGTCACATTAGGGTTTTGGTTGATTTGTGTCTTAAGGTGTTATTCTAGTATGAACTCTATGATAGATTGAACGGAAAGAATAGCTTTGTGTTATTTTACTACGGACTCTTGAATAGATCGAGCAGAAAGGATAACTTTGAGGTGGTTTCGTACCCTACCATAATCATCTTCATTTGTTCTCCGCTATTAGTGGCTTTGGAGTGACTCTTTGTTGCATGTTGAGGGATAGTTATATGATCCAGTTATGTTATTATTGTTGAGAGAACTTGCACTAGTGAAAGTATGAACCCTATGCCTTGTTTCCTAGCATTGCAATACAGTTTACGCTCACTTTTATCATTAGTTACCTTGCTGTTTTTATATTTTCAGATTACAAAAACCTATATCTATCATCTATATTGCACTTGTATCACCATCTCTTCGCCGAACTAGTGCACCTATACAATTTACCATTGTATTGGGTGTGTTGGGACACAAGAGACTCTTTGTTATTTGGTTGCAGGGTTGTTTGAGAGAGACCATCTTCATCCTACACCTCCCACGGATTGATAAACCTTAGGTCATCCACTTGAGGGAAATTTGCTACTGTCCTACAAACCTCTGCACTTGGAGGCCCAACAACGTCTACGAGAAGAAGGTTTTGTAGTAGACATCACCCCGCCGCCCCGGCCAGCCCTCTAGGCCCCCCGCCCCCACCCTGAACCCTAAGATAGATAGTGGGGTACCTCTCCAGCGAGCCCCCGTCCTCGCTGTGGGTGGTTCTTCCTGTACTCTGGCGAGGCCCCCCACCCCCTGAAAATCGACTGACCCAAAAGTTGATTCAGTCGACTGAAGTGTAGCTAACTCGGAGCAGAGCAGCAACACAAGCGAGGGGAGAGCAGCAGCAGAAGAAGAAGCGAAGCGAAGCGAGAGCCGAGCAGCAGCAGTTGGGCGAACGGGCAATCGAGCGAGAGCCGGAGCAGCAGCAGCAGCGCGAGCGACCGAGCGAGAGCTGGAGCAATAGCAGTAGACCCGGCTGGTATGGACGCCGCTGCCAAAGGGGCCTCTTACTAGGGGATAGCCGCCGTGGAGATGTCACCCGCGATGCCGGCTTCAAGGTAGCCGCTCCATGGGGGTGCGGGATGGAGCACCGTCGGCGCCGGGAGGTCGAGTTAAGGAGAAGGTGTGATGCGATGAGTGTACAACCTCTTTGGTGGCACCGAGTAGGCCTCGGCTTCGTCCGAGGAGTCAGTGAGGATGCTGCTGTTCCGGTGGAGCAGGTTAAGGCGGCGCTGTGGGGATGGAGTAGCCGCGATAGACGAGGCGATCGTCAGAGCAGCTCCTTGGAGGTGGAGGAAAAATAAAACTATTCACACCACACAAAGAGAGAGTCTTGCCCCGTTTTACTATACAAATGCTATTCAAAGCTACTCCCTCCTTCCATCTATATAGGGACTAATGCGTCTTTCGATGCTAACTTTGACCAAATATTAGAGCAATAATATATGACATGCAACTTACACAAATCACACCGTTAAATTCGTCCGTGAAAGGTTCTTTCAATGATATAATTTTCACATTGTGCATGTCATGTACTATTAATCTTGTCAATAGTCAAAGGTGGTCTTAAAAAACTCATTACGCCCTATTTTTTTTGAAAGCCATTATGCCCTATATAGATGGAAGGAGGGAGTATGATTCCATGTTATGTCCAATTAAATTTTTTCGCTTGCTGTATAATGCATGTAACCTACTCATACCAACATTTTAGTGCATTCCAAATGTCTATACTACCGCTGCAATTCGAACTAAATTTGAATTTGTTTATCTATTTCAATAAGAATCTACAATCATGATTGTTGCCAACTTCAACCATCATTCGTGTATTACCTTAATAACACACCACATGATTACTATAGAGATAGATATGAACTATGTGTACTACATGAACTCAAATTCTGTTTTTTGAATACACTTGATGTTGATTCCAAATAATAGTACATTTGATGTACTAACTATATATTCATAATCTAAACCATGTTCCATATGTACACTGTGTTTATCACACAAAGTATAGTGCCCCGCCCCCTACATTATGACAAGTATTTAGACCCGAGCTGCAAAAGCCACACATTAGCCCAAATTATAATAAATGTTCTATGTATTATACATAATACTAGCAAGATGCCCATGTGTTCCACAGAACATCAACATGATCAAGGGGAGGCCTAATTTGCAAATATGGAGAGGGGTGTGGGTATCTTTTTTCAAAATTGCCATAGTTTCCTTCCTAGCCGCTAGATATAAATCGGACGACCTATATTGCAGGATGGCAGACACACCATCATCAACAACTCCGTTTTTTATAAGAGTAGAGATAAAATATATTATATGTAGTATAACATGTTCGTAACCACACCACGTGTATCACCGTTATATATATTCACACATGCGTCGGTTTAAAACACTATGATAAATTCTTCAAATATCCGAATTCGCTTTTTATAATGAAGTATGATCTCTATTCGTCTTTTACCCCCACACAATCCTCTTTTCTTTGTAGCTAGTGCTAACTTTCTCTCATGCATGCACACGCCCGCATCCCTCTCACCCTCCCTCAGCATTCTCTAGCTCCATCGCGCAAATTCGTCTTTTCACTTTAGGTCGTTCACCCATGATGTGTGTAGGCCCCCATCTCCTTTACGGCACACATCGATCGATATGCCTCTCTAGCCAGGTGTGCCTAACACAAACACAAGCTTCCCCTCTTCTCTTATCATCGTCCATGCCTCACTCCCACCACTCTTTTCATCGATCTCAGATCAAGACACTCCTTCGCCTCGATATAGTATGCCTCTCGCACCACCTCCTAGATGCATCCTCTCTCTATCCTTCTCCCCGTGCCTCATTTGCTTCTAACACACACATGCATGTATA
This sequence comes from Aegilops speltoides, assembly GCA_021437245.1. Classification (NCBI taxonomy): domain Eukaryota; kingdom Viridiplantae; phylum Streptophyta; class Magnoliopsida; order Poales; family Poaceae; genus Aegilops; species Aegilops speltoides. Next base: position 101,365,049 of record CM038147.1, read on the forward strand.
CCGATCGATCTCCCAACATATACCTAGATCGACTTTAACTATTCCCCTCATCAATCGACGCACCTCACAAGTTATGTCTCCTTTCTAACAAAGGGCTATTGATCTTCCTATGAAGTTACGCCCGCTACCACAGCCATATCGCCCTCCCTCATCATTCGTGCATGCCTCCCCGACCCGCCTCTCACACGCACGCATGCATTTAGCAGCCATCTCCTCTCTTATTGGTATTGCGGGCGTGCCCTCCGTTTGTCTAGCAAGCCTATCCCACCATTTGTTAGAAGCAACTCCACTACCACCCCCTCCAACACTCTAGCTCTATCTCTCTCCCAACCTTATTCCTCTCCTACACATATGCATGGATACCGATCGATCTCCCTTAATACATGAGGTAGATCGATCTCCCTTAATACATGAGGTAGGCCTTTCTCCTCCTCCACACATATACCAACCATTGTACCTCTATAGTTAATTAGACCTCCCTCTCCCCCCACCACACACCGATAGTCGAGCGCTGTAGGTAGGTATCCATGCCACATAGACAAACTGCCCATGTCCCCTCTCACGTTCTAGTAGGCCAGCCACTCTATATCTTTGACGTGGGAACGCACAAATTCGATGGCACTCTTTATCGATCGCACATGCACACACACACACACACATCATCCCTCTCTTTGATTCTATGGACACCTGAAGCTGATGATACCTCCACTCTCTTCTCGTGGATCGCCCCCTCTATATATATGATATATCCAGGATTCTATTTCACACACATTGCATATGTTACATTTTTTGATTGACCCCCTGAGGGAGTCCTGGATTAGGGGGTCCTCGGACAGCTGGACTATATACTTATGCCGGACTGTTGGACTATGAAGATACAAGATTGAAGACTTTGTCCCGTGTCCGGGTGGGACTCTCCTTTGCGTGGAAGGAAAGCTTGGCAATTCGGATATGTAGATCTCCTTCTCTGTAACCGACTCTATGTAACCCTAGCCCCCTCTAGTGTCTATATAAACCAAAGGGTTTAGTCTGTAGGACGAGGACAATCATAATCATAGGCTAGCTTCTAGGGTTTAGCCTCTACGATCTTGTGGTAGATCAACTTTTGTAATACTCATATCATCAAGATCAATCATGCAGGAAGTAGGGTATTACCTCCATCGAGAGGGCCCGAACCGGGGTAAACATTGTGTCCCCTGCCTCCTGTTACCATTAGCCTTAGACGCACAGTTCAGGACCCCCTAACCGAGATCCGCAGGTTTTGACACCGACATTGGTGCTTTCATTGAGAGTTCCACTGTGTCGTCACGATAAGGCTTGATAACTCCTTTAATCATCTACAATGATACGATCCAGGGTGAGGTTTTCCTCCCCGGATAGATCTTCGTATTCAGCGGCTTCATACTACGGGCCAACTTGCTTGGCCATCTGGAGCAGATCGATAGCTACGCCCCTGGCCAAAAGGTCAGGTTTGGAAGCGTGAACTACACCGTCGACATCCGCGGAGATTTGATCTTTGACAGACTTGAGCCCATGGCAGGTGCGCCAAACAGTCACAATGAGCATGGCTTAGATCTGCCATCAGACAGTGTTCAGGAGACCACACCTGCGGCTACCCCGGCTTTTAATCTGGAGCAGATCGTGCCATCCGAGGATGGGTGGACGGACCCCGCCACAGAGCCCGCACACTCATCGGCGCTAGAGCCAAACACAGACTTCACCTCCAAAGAGATATGTGTCATCGGACCCTCGGACTCGTCTCCGGCCATAGGCTCCGAACCATGCGCATCCGTGCCTATCGGATCTGATTGGGCACCGATCATGGAGTTTTCCTCCGCAGATATCTTTCAGCGCTCACCCTTGGGCGACGTGCTAAATTCACTGAAATCTCTCTCCTTGTCAGGAGACTCTTGGCCGAACTATGTCCGGCTGAAGTGGGAAGTGGACGACGAAGAAATTTGTTCCCCACCCACCACCCACTTAATAGCCACTGTTGACGACTTAACCGACATGCTTGATTTCGACTGTATGGACAACGATGCTGGAGAGGAACATGAACCACCGCCCACAGGGCGCTGGACAGCCACCTCATCATATGATATATATATGGTGGACACACCCAAAGAAAGCCATGGCGATGAGGCAACAGAGGATAATCCCCTTGAAATGCAATCTAAGCACCGGCGTCATCGGCACAGGAGACAATAACACTCCGGATAATGCCGAGGATGAAAACAATCCCGCCGAGCCAGGCTTCGAGCAGGCCAAACGGGAGGATGGGCAAGTTAGCCCTAAGGAACATGCAATGGACGGAGAATCAGAGGACGACAATTACATGCCCCTCTCCGAAGACGAGGTGAGCCTCGGCGATGAAGAATTCATCGTGCCGGAGGATCCCGTAGAGCAGGAGCGCTTCAAGCGCCGGCTTATAGCCACTTCAAAAAGCCTAGAGAAAAAGCAGCAACAGCTTCGAGCTGATCAAGATCTGCTAACTGATAGATGGACTGAGGTCCTGGCAGCCAAGGAATACGGACTCGAGCACCCTACCAAAAGTTACCCAAAGCGCAGGTTGCTACCTCAACTCGAAGAGGAGGTGTCGGTGTCAAAACTGACAGATCTCGGGTAGGGGGTCCCGAACTGTGCGTCTAGGCGGATGGTAACAGGAGACAAGGGACACGATGTTTTACCCAGGTTCGGGCCCTCTTGATGGAGGTAAAACCCTACGTCCTGCTTGATTAATATTGATGATATGGGTAGTACAAGAGTGGATCTACCACGAGATCAAGGAGGCTAAACCCTAAAGCTAGCCTATGGTATGATTGTTATAATGTATGTTGTGTCCTACGGACTAAAGCCCTCCGGTTTATATAGACACCGGAGAAGGCTAGGGTTACACAGAGTCGGTTACAATGGTAGGAGATCTACATATCCAGACGCCAAGCTTGCCTTCCACGCCAAGGAAAGTCCCATCCGACACGGACGGAGTCTTCAATCTTGTATCTTCGCAGTCTTGGAGTCCGGAGGACGATGATAGTCCGGGTTGTCCGGACACCCCTAGTCCAGACTCCTCAAGAGCTCCTCTAACCAGGCTTCAATGACAATAAGTCCGCCAAGATAATGTTCGGCATTGCAAGGCGGATTCCTCCCTTGAATAATCCAGAGAAGATCATGAACACCAGATAGTGTCCGCTCGCAAAATAAATTCCACATTCCACCGTAGAGAGAATAAAATGTACACAAGTCCACCCATCGACGTATTATGCGCATGACATCACACCGCTACCAAGCCTTTACTTGAATCATTTTTATTATACCACCTCAAAGACGCTTAGCTAAGCGGTTTCTTGGCACGCCTTGTCGAAGCGAGATCGCTCCCCTTTATTCCGGATTCTCATCAATACGAAGCGGGTAACCTAATCGCGCCCATCGCCACGCCTCTATCGAAGGTGAATCCTTAACGGTCACGGAGACGGCTCTTGGTATTTTCCCCTTTATAAGAGGACCAAGGCTCGCTTTTCTTCAACCTTCCATCGAATCTTCTCCTTGCTCCAAGTTCCAACACCCGAGCCCCAGATTCAAGCGCTCGGATCTTCAACAATGTCCGCTCGACCTTCAGGGTCGGTGGATGCCCTCCTCCGCCACGGAGGAGGACGTATAAAGCTGCGTGGAGGCCAAGTACATGTCCTATGAGATTTCAGACAGTTGCCCGCCAAGGGCAGGCCGCACTCCACTCCCGAGCCCGTGAGTTCGTTGTCTTCAGATCCCACCTCCTTCGGGTTTAGGCTTCCGACGGACCCTTCGTGAGAGGGCTCATGTTCTACTATGGGCTGGATTTTCACGACTTGGCTCCGAGTCCATCCTCCATATTTCCGATTCATTATTGTTCACGGCCTTCCTCCGAAGTCACCCCCACTTCGCCTGTGGCTCAAGACCTTCAATGTGGAGCCAAAGATGATCGGGGGCGCTGCGGAGGCGGCGGGCGGCTATAAGCAGGAGGGCCAATGCCCCTGTGGGCCCGAGGGCTCTTCCAAGAGGAGCTCGCCAGGTGGCAGCAGGAGGGTTCTATATCACCGCCCCAAGGGCAGCAAGCAAAAGCCGCCGCTTCATTCCGCCTGACCTCCATGTCGATTGATGTCGGGTCAACCAAGGGCTCAACTGGGGTCATTCAAGACGCGGCCTTTATTGCAGGCCGGATTCGAGACCTCCAAGCGAGGGAGATTGATCTGCTTGTGGTGATGCAGTCATGCTAATCAGCGCTTCTCGCCCGCAAACGCCTCACCGTTATGGGAGTTCAACCCGAGGGACCCCAAATTCTCCAAAGACTTCATGGGTATGACGCCCATGGAGATGTATGTTGTTCTTCGACCGCAGCGGCGGGTCCGAATTGACCGAGGACGCAGCCTAAGCCGCAATCGCCCGTGATACACAGTAAGTGGCTCAGAGTCCGACATTCGGTTCGCTTGCTTTTCCAAATTCGCTTCTAACCCATTATTCTTCATCAGAGGGTAGCGCGATCGGCCGATAAGGTGTCCGACCCTCCTGTGAGACCGCACCGGAGCCCGTGGCTGGTCGAATGTTGAAGGTCGCCAGAGAAGGGGGCGATGGGGAAATGGAAGAGCTATCACTCGCCTAAGGGGGCGCTCAAGAGGGGGATCAAAATCCTCCTTCCAGGGGAGAGAGGACCGCCCGAGACCCGGAGGCCAAAGCCCTTGCCGGGGAAGAACTTTACCGAGGTCCAAGGTCCGGGAGAGCCCGGACGCATAATCGCCTCTAAAGGGTCAGCCTCCAAATGAGCCGTGAGTAGGAAAAGGGGGTTCATTAATAAGAAAATACCCCTATTTGTGCTTCGTGGATAATCAAATTTTTACTTTACGCTCGGATCTCATGCCTTCTCGTATGAGTTCGCTCGGGGATCTTCGTCCGAGATGATGGAGAGCGAACACCTCCGCCTACTACGCTGTCGGACAGGCGCACGAGCCTCAAGTATCGCCCCGAGGGTATCCCAAAGTCCGGTGGGGCCGGAGAGTTCGGGCGCCAACTAGTGTCCGCCGGGAGTCAAGAGTCTGCTGAGAGGGCGCCCGCCTCGTAAGATCACCGTGCTTTTGATGAGTATGGTGATTGAAGGATTTCGCCCGCCGAAAAGCGGATTGCATAATGCCGCCAGAGTTTGTCAAGGGATTTGAGGTACGCAAGAACGACACACCTTTTGACAGCTTTTGCACATAGAAGTGCACCTCAGAGCAGATAGTAGCCCCGAGACTCGATAGGTTGTCGAAAGTGACAGCGCGTCGAGGATCAAAATCGCAGTATTGAATGTCGCCTTCCTATGCAGGGCGGATAGTCCGGGCTAGCCGACTATTGAGTTGCCGAGCAATGCGGCAACTCGATGTGGCGATGCGACATCGCTATTGTCAACCGGGCGACTTGACGAGTCGCAAGGTAAATGAATTCTCCGCAGTCACTTATTTAAGGGAGTCAAAGCCCGCTTCTGACAATATATATGCTGTGATACAGACGGTGCTGCTGCTGTGGAGAGCCTTCGGGCCGAGTTTGCTCAAGCTAAGGAGCGAGTCCGAAGGAGTGATGGGCTGCCTCGAGGGCGGCCGAGGAGTTGAAAGCCGAAAAGGCTGCACACTACCTAAGCAGAGAAAAGATGGCCGAATTGGCCGTGAAATTGAAGGATTCTGCCGACCGCAACGAGGCTCTTGAAAAGGAGCGCCTATCGGAGCGGGAAGACCTGGGGAAGGCCACCGCCGAGGCCAAGGATGCCCGCTCGCAATGCGGCTATGAAGGAGGAGCCGCGCCAGTCGAGATATTGTGGTCGGGCAGGCCTTTTCTGCTATGCCGTTTACGGATCCAAAGTATGCCCAACTTGGCCACCGTGGAGTCCGGAGGATCCATATATGGACTTAGCGGCAAGTGCGGCCGATGCCGCCAGCACTTCCCGAGCCGTATGATCACAAGACTAAGAGCTATTTTGGTCTCAATTCCATAGTCCGGATTTTTCGCCTGCTGACCGATCACCGTCGAATGGGTTGGCTAAACAGATTGTCCAGACTTGCCATGACTCGATATCGTGGCTCATGTCCGCCAGGAGGCCCAAGGCGATTTGCTATTTTGGCTTATTGCAGCAATTTCTTGGGCGGTGCCGCATATCAAGGAGATGAAGCGGTTGCCTCGATAGAAGGTGCGCGGATGGCCCTTTGCCCGTGAAGACACATTGACAGAGATGGATGCCACCACTATTGCAGCCTGTGGTTCGGACGAAAGTCGGTTACCCGCCGAGCACTATTTTGGGGAAGTTATGCGTGGCGCTGCTTAATAGAGTCGCAGTTGTCGAAAAATGTCACGCTCAAATGAACGCTTTATCTTGTAAAACAATGATTATGTTGTAACCGCTTTTATACTTGTGCGCTCCAAGTATTAAAATATCTCCTATGCGCCGCTTATGTATACGCTTGTATAACCCGAAGATTGCGCTTTCGCTTCAGCCCCCACGCACAAGGTGCAGGGTGTTCGCAAAAATAGCGCTTTCACACTTAATCCGACGCCTCGGTCCTGCTAAGGAGGTGGTAGCGAGCAAACGAGGCAATCCGGACTATGATGCTTTATCACTTTCACTTAGCTGGAGTTCGAGGGTGGGCTACGATATAGCCCCTTGGGGCACCGCGCCCGAATTCAGTATGCGGTGTGCCGACCGAAACGGTCCTTCGTCAAAGCAGGGAATTCTAAACATTCCGTAGTCGATCGAGTGGTTGACTAGCTCGCAGATCATGACAAATAGCTTTTGGCTTTCATCGAGGTGCTCGCCAAATTAATCGGGGCACAATCGCAGAGTTCTCCGGTGCCGCTAGCCGATGATACGGAACATAAGGCAGCAAAACATGTGAGCCGGGCAAACCCAACATTTGACCAAAGACATGATTCGAGCTGATGCATATAAGGCCTAATCTCGAGACGCCGAACACTCCCTAAGGTGTTCGGTCTTTGTAATAATGGGCGTAATAATGCCCTAAGCCCCTAGTGTCCGTGTACGGCATGGTCCTCTCGACGCGCCGATGCCAAACGTCAGTTCCGCTTTGGTTATAATGAGAAACCTAGGGATTATAACAACAAGAGACAAGAAAAGGTTTACGCAGGTCTTAATCAAAAGAATCTCGCGACGGGTCCCTACCGCACGCTCATACCGGTTCCGCGCAGCTGTTATCCCGACGGTGTGCACGCTTGTTCATCTCAGTAAAAAGAGAGGAACTTAGTTTGAAAGGAACTTCAGCGAAAGATATATACAAGCGAAGAAATATAAATAAGTAAAGTGGAGTCTGTAGGAAATCGCTGTTGTTTGCGCAGCCCTTGTTAAGGGATGCGCTAGGGAGCCCCTATCTTACTTATGCCGGACTCGTTCGACCGTGTCCCGGTCTTTAAATGACCAAGACTAAAATGATGCCACGTGGACCGGCATCTTAAGTGTAAGAGACGCGAATGTGGTATGGCGCTGAAGCGACAAAAGCTTCGCCCCAAGAGTGCTTGATAGCTACTTTTAAATGGGACGATATGAAAGATTAGTTTTCAACCGAAAAGTTGTTCGGTGATCCAACACAACTTCTAGTAATAGGGAGCCCGTGCACTTGGTGGGGCCTCAAGGCCACTCCTTTAAAGGAAGTGCGGCCGTGTCAATTTTAGTAAGGTCTATCCCCAACTTATGGATTGTGTTTGGATACAAGCAGGTTTAAGTCATCGCTTCGGCCCATCGTGACTTGTGTAAATTGTAGTCCGTCGATTATAGGATCCAACATCGTGGCAGTCCATCCCGCATTTCAACGCTCGAATAATCAAGGTGGTCGAAAGTGATTGGTTTTAATGTCCAATTCTATGTTCCATTGGTTGGACTGCGGCGAGACCCATTTTAATGGGTGCCGCATCGCTTCAGATTATCACATGAAGTGAATTTATCGCTGACCTCTTGTGGGAAATTCTTTTGTTTTCCGTGCTCACCGGTGGGGTTTATCATCTTCGCTGACGCTGCCGAGCCCCTTGTGTTCGGGCGCTTAGTCGGCCGGACTGCTTGAAACCCAACAATCTCGTGGGTGTGGTTTGCGTGCCTTCCAGGGTACCGTGGATTTGACATATCCCACCCGTAATCTTGTTTGTTGGTTAGCTCATCGCTATTATCCTTAAGAGGCGTGTTTTGTTGTTTGACCGCTGATCTTTTGAATCCGCGCTGATCGCCGTTTTTGGGCTTTTTCTTTATTCCGCGCCGCTTTTTTTCATACCGTGATTTTCCGCTTCCATCTCTCGATCTCGGATGTACTTGGGTTGTCGGTGCCAGATCTTGCTAGCTAGCTATCCTCTCCCCGCACAAAAGCGGGTCATGAGGCTTGTTAGCGCGACATTGTCCTCGGCTTCGCTTGCCCGAGGTGTCCGGGCGAGCCATCTGCCTTGGACGCTGTGTTTAAAAGCTGCTAAGGCTTCAAGTCCCTGGACAATGATTATTTGGTTCGCTTTTGGTGAGGAACCTGTTCAAGAATTTGCGCTACCGACTCTCCGGCTGTTGAGTTATATGACTTAGATCATCTCAGATCCGTGGGCGGACATAAGTTCCTTGAAAATTTGTTTCTAAACGCCCTCAAGCTCTTCCCAACTTCCAACAAAGTGTTTTTTGGGAGGCTTTTGAGCCAATGACGGCTCGCCTTTGAGCTTGAGGGTAGGTATTTTATGGCGTGGAGATCGCCTCTCTAGCCATGTGTATGTGTAGTATATAATCTTCTATCCGCACTGGGTCTGTTGTTCCGTCAGAGGCCTCTATGTTTATGGGTTTAAATCCTCGCTGAATTCATGATCCAAAGACTCACCGGTGAAACATAGTGGGTGTGCGGCGCTCAGATTTGGGTGTACTGCTGTCTTCGGACACTTGGCGGTTGTATTGCTTCCTCGGGCCCTCTTCTTTGGCCCAGAAATGGACCTGGCCGGGCCATCTGCTTTCCGTGGTCATTAGTCGGTTTATATGCGGCGCCGCTTGATTTTGGTTTATCATCCGCCGCCTATCCAACCAGCGGCTCTTTGTTTTTTGACCGTGGGGGCTCTATGGCCTCCACGCCAAATTTCGCAGTAGCTTGCGCTTCGGTAGTTTCTTGATTGATGGCCATTGCCGATTTGTTCATGGGTTTTGAGCACTTTGCTCCACCTCATTCTCGAGTGTATATTCCGCTGTTTTGAGCTTCCGCTTTTTTCTTCAAGCTTCTTGCGGTGGCGATGAGTCTTTTCCGGGTTTTTATTCTCCGCGTGTGTCCGGCGGAGGTCGCCTCGACTGTTGTTCTCGCTGGCCTGGATTGATTATCCGACTCTGGCCCCTGTTCGGACGGTTGCTTGTCTCGCTGTTCGCCGTCCGCCGGCTTGCCCCCGCTGATTGCCGGGTCAATAGGAGCGCTTGTTGTTGTTGAGGCGGGACTTAGTGCGCGCTCGATCACCATTTTGGTTGTTTGTCGGCGGGATTATCTTCGCCGCCCCCGCTGGTCCTCAAGTATCGCCTCCTTTGGGGTATCCACCATGTATATGTCGATGACGAGGTGGTCTTCCCCGCCTGTAGGCACTGGTTCTGTTCATCTCCCAGATCGCCGCCCATACCGCCGATGTCTTCGAGTCATAGTTTAGCATGTCGGTTAAATCGCCGACAGTGGCTAAAGTGGGTGGTGGGTGGGCTCAATTTCTTTGTCATCCATATCTCAACCATCCCGGCCGTAATCCAGCCAGACTCTCCGGATAGCGAGAGATGTTTTAGCGAATTTAGGATGTCGCCAAAGGGCGAGTGTTGAAGGTGTCCACGGCGTGAATTTATAACCGCGCCCAATCGATTCGATTGGGGCGTGGAGGTCCGAGTCCGCGCCGCGAGGGACAAGGTTAGTGTTCGCCCATCCACCGGTCCTCGATCCGGGCGATCGGCCCGCCAAGGGCTAGAGCGATTCATGTGCAGCCACCAAGGCACCGTGCTCGGCGGCAGAGCTAGATCATGCCCATCGTAATAGTGCGGGCGCTGGCTGTGGCTCGAGTCCGCTCGAGATCAAGTCCCGCCGGATGTCGGCCGTGAAGTTTAGGCTTCCGAATCGACCTCGATGGCTGTGGGCGAGCTTTCGATCTGCTCCAGATGGCCAAGTGAATTAGCCCGCAGTGCGAAGCCGCCGAATACGAAGATCTGTCCGGGAGAAAAGTCTCACCCTGGACAGCGTTGTTGATTGAAGATGCCATCGAGCCTATTGGTGACGACACGAGGAACTCTCAATGAAAGCACCAATGTCGTGTCAAACCGCGGATCTCGGTAGGGGGTCCCGAATCGTATGCCTAGGCGGATGGTAACAGAGACAAGGGATAGGATGTTTTACCCAGGTTCGGGCCCTCTTGATGGAGGTAAAACCCACGCCCCGCTTGATTAATATTGATGATATGGGTAGTACAAGAGTGGATCTACCACGAGATCAAGGAGGCTAAACCCAAAGCTAGCCTATGGTATGATTGTTGTAATGTATGTTGTGTCTCTACGGACTAAAGCCCTCCGGTTTATATAGACACCGGAGAAGGCTAGGGTTACACGTAGTCGGTTACAATGGTAGGAGATCTACATATCCGTATCGCCAAGCTTGCCTTCCACGCCAAGGAAAGTCCCATCCGGACACGGGACGGAGTCTTCAATCTTGTATCTTCGCAGTCTTGGAGTCCGGCAGACGATGATAGTCTGGCTGTCCGGACACCCCCTAGTCCAGGACTCCCTCAGGAGTCATTAAAGCCTACACTACCAACGCATGATGCGGCTGACCGGCCACCTCGTGGCCGAAACAAAGCGGCGTATCAGCCCAAAGTCCAGCCCGCACCCCAACGCCAAGCAAGCAAAAACACGAAGGCCCGGGGCTACACGCATGACCTGCGAGATAAATTGGAAAACAAAGTAGGTTAATCAAGATCTATCTATGGATCACGGTGGCGTGCCCCAACGCGCGACGACGTCCATCACACCGGATATACTAAAAAGAAATCCGGCCGGGCCAAATACAGCAGACCAGACTCATTTGAACTGCGTCGTGATGAGCTCGGCATAGAGGCGCCACACACCCCCTATGCTTCACTGATGAAGTAATGGATCATGAATTCCCAGAAGGGTTTAAACCCGTGAATATTGAATCATACGATGGTACAACAGACCCCGCAGTATGGATTGAAGATTTCTTTATCCACATTCACATGGCCCGTGGGGACGATCTACACGCCATCAAATACTTCACAGTAAAACTAAAGGGACCGGCCCGGCATTGGCTGAATAGTTTGCCGACAAACACCATTGGAAGTTGGGAGAACCTGGCAGACGCATTCCTGGATAACTTCCAGGGCACTTACGTGCGACCACCGGATGCTGATGATTTAAGTCACATAACCCAACAGCCCGGAGAGTCAGGCAGGATATTCTGGACTCGGTTCCTAACTAAAAAGAACCAAATTGTCGACTATCCGGATGCCGAAGCCCTGGCGGCCTTTAAGCATAACATCCGTGACGAGTGACTTGCCCGACATCTTGGCGAAGAAAAACCGAAGTCCATGGCAGCCCTCACGACACTCATGACCCGCTTTTGTGTGGGTGAGGATAGCTGGTTGGCTCATAGCAACAGAACAACAAGCAATCCTGGCACATCAAAGGCCAGAGATAGCAGCGACAAGCCCTGATGCAACAAACACAAGCGTCGCAATAACGGCAATAACGCTGAAGACACGGCCGTCAATGCCGGATTCAGTGGCTCTAAGTCCGGTCAGCGGAAAAAGCCATTCAGAAAGAACAATATGGGCCCGTCCGGTCTGGACCGCATACTCGACCGTCCATGCCAAATTCATGGCACCCCAGGAACACCAGCCAATCATACCAACAGAGAATGCTGGGTCTTCAAACAAGCTGGCAGGTCAGGTGCTAAAAACAAGGATGTCGTGGTGGGCGCACGGCAGATGCCAAGGGATGGCTAAAGAGAGGAGTAGGCTCGAGGGCGCTAGTGGGATCCAGAGGCGAGGTTGGCATGCGCGGGCGCGGGACACCGGACATACCCAGGTTCGGGGCTCTTCGGAGAGATAACACCCCTAGTCCTGCCGAGTTTGGTTGGATGATGGATAGTACAATGTTGCTCCTGGAGCTGTATGGAGGAGGAAGGAAGCTGGCCAAGGCTTGGGCTGTTCCTTCTCTCTGGTACTGCTGTTGGGTGGTTACTCCTATGCTTCTGCTTCTTGCTTTTCGTCTCTGTGTGTCGTATGATGATGCCGATGCGATGCCCCTATGGGCGTGGGTTCCTGGGGGGTTTCATAGATCAACCCACCCAGGGTACAATGGTAATATGCCGAGTCGGTGGGTCCGTATTGTCGATGCCTGGGACTCTGAGGTGGGTCCCGCTTGTGGGCTTGTGGTTCACTGGGTTCCCCTAGGCGCGGGCCCCGCGCCTAGGGGACTGTGGCGCTTGTCGATCGCCGTATGCGGGCCGAAGTCGATTCGGTATAGTGCTCTCCGCCGCCGCCGCTTGTTGTTGCGAAGGTGAGGGTGGGAGCACTGCATGCCAGCCTTGGTCAGTCGGGTAGGTGAGGGCATCGTGCCACGCCCGGTGACCATAGGCATGGTGGAAACACTGTTGTCTTGGTCATCGGTGATTTAGGTCTCGTCCCATCGTACGGCCTAGATGGGACGGGAGCTGACCCGTGGCTGGGTTGCCGTGGATGCCACGGGTGGTGCTGGCTTGCCGTGGAAGCCTTGGTTGCACCGGGTCGAGTTGCCTTGCTCCAGTTTGCTATGGCCGGGTTGACATACCTTGCCATGTCGGAGAGCTTGGCCGGGTCGCGGGCTCGCCGTCGAGCGACCACCAAGCGCGATGCCGGCTTTATGGGCGCGGCCTCGCTGTTTTTGATGAGGATCCGGGTTCCGTTGCCTACCTCGGGTTCATCCCCCCGACAGTAGTCCCCGAAGGTGTGAAGGTCCGCCGTCTTCTGATGAGTGGGCCTTCGCAGTTTCCCCCTTGAGCAAGGTGGATTCTGCGAACGCCGGTCCCAAGAACACTCGCCGTGTGCCGGTTTTCTCGAAACCGGATCGCGGCATCCCGCCGTGGCGGAACCGAGGAGTCCGCGAATCTTGAGGCGATCCATTGGGCTTTCTTGCGCAGACGCCACGGGCTCCCTTAAGTCGGAGGGGCTCGATGTGCCACGCTGTGGCGGACCGGGCGACAGGCGAGGCCGCCGCCGCTACGCTTCTTGGTCCACGCTGATTTATTGTGGCGTCTGGGGGCCGGTTGCACTTCCCCGATTAGTTAGTGCGCACGTGTGTGCACACTTATTGTGGGGTAGTGGAATGGGCGCATGCAGACGATCCCACTTCCCCACGTTTTGAACCGGGGCTTATAAATTGAGGGGGGCAAGGAGGCGGCGGACACCATTCTCGCTCGTGCCCTCCTGTCCCCTGCTCATGCTCTGCTCTTTGCCACAGACGCACAGCTGCGCCCGCAGCCCCGAGCAGAGCTTCCTCCGTCGCTCATCATCTTCTTCCCGCTTCTATCCATGGCGCTGCTGTCGGGCTCTTGGATGGGCTCCAACGTCACCCCCGAGGACATTACACAGCTTCGAGCTTCGCGGCGCTTGCCGCGGGAGACGGACGTCGGCGTCCGCCTGCCACGCAGCGAGCAAAGGCCCCAGCCCGAGGGGCAGGAGCGCGTCGTCTTCCTTACTCATTTTGAGCGCGGGTTCAGGCTGCCCGTGAGCACCTTCTTCCGCGCCTTCTTGGAGTTCTTCGGGCTTCAACCGCACCATCTTGGCGTTGGTGCCATCGTCCAACCCTTCGGCTTCGTGACCCTGTGCGAGGGGTACCCGGGGGTCAAGCCGACGATCGACCTCTGGGCGCGCTTCTTCTCCTTGAAGTAGTAGGGCCCGTCAGCCGGGGAGTTCGCCGACTGCGGCGCCGCCGTCATCTCCAAGTGGTCGGGGCAGATTTCCCCAAGATTCCGCTCGAGGATTCTGCCAAGAAGTGGCAGAATTCTTTCTTCTATGTCCGCAACCATGGCGCGGACCACATCAATCTTCCCTCCTTCGTCATCGCGCCGCCGTGGGCGAAGACGAACTGGGGTACTCGCTCCAGCGCCTGTTGCAGGAGATCTTCAACCTCTGCGAGTGGGTGACGGTGATGAGGACGCTGGAGGGGCTCACCAAAACGGACCTCCTTGTCGCATTCATCACCCGCAGAGTCCTCCCGCTTCAGAGGCGCTCCTGCCTCATCGGCGAGATGATTGGCCTGCAGGACCCCAACCGGATGGGGTCGACACGGCTGTCTACGGAGCAGGTCACGCGTGGCGTCCACAACATCTCCAAGGCCAACCTTGGAGATGATTGGCGATTCGGCAAGGCGCCGTATAGCCAATCGAACCCGGCGCCGCAGCTGAGCATCTGGTCTTCTTACTTTGCCGCCGCGCATCTTCTTGTTCGTCCCGACGCGACGCGGGAGGTTCTTTTGAACGCAATCCGGCACCCTTACGCCTGGGCTCCGTCGCAGGTGGTGCCGGTGGCACTAGAGTAGCCCGCGACCCGAGACGGTGAGGAGGTGACCGAGGCCGACGCTGGCGCCGGGCGCCGAGCCGGTAAGTCTTGCATGTTTCCTTCTTTATTTTGTCTTGAGTTGTTTATCATGTCGCGGTGAAGGCGATGCTGATGCCGGTTGTTAGTGTAGCGGCGTTGGGCAGGGTAGGTGGCGACGCGGCCGGAGCCGGGTCCTCGCATGGGGCGCCGCCGAGCCGCCCGCATGGAAAGTACAGCGTCGCGCCACGACCCCGCGGATCGAAGCGCGCGGCGGACCCGGCCGAGCCCGGGAGGCCGACCAAGAAGAAGCGCGAGAGGCCGACCCAGGTCCCGGTCTTGACGGGGTAAGTTTTATTTCTTGCTCGCACCTAGATTTCTTGTCTCTTTTGCTTATTTTGCCTTCTTCTTCAGGTCGCCCATTGCGCTGGCGAGGGCGGCGACGGAGGCCGCAACCGCTGAAGGGGCCGCGTTCCGCAGGAGCCGGTCTGACCTTGCCGGCCTGGCCAAGAAGGAGGGACGAGGCGATTCGGACCTCGGCCTGGATCCGGACGACGCCGAGGCCTTAGCCTGGCGGGACAGGAACCGGGCCGAGGTGGAGCTGGAGGCGGCGTCGGTCCAGGCTTGACCGACGCGGCGGCGGCATGGGCGCGATCCGGCGTGGAGCCGGCCTGGCGTGAGATGCCGGAGGGCACGTTGGTGGCGGCGATGGTTTTTGAACCGTCGTCGGTGAGGGAGTGCGGCCGTGGGGGCTGGGCTGAGGTGGTGATCCTCGACCAGGAGGTCGTGGAGGTGGGGGGCGATACCCCGCCGCGAGCCGACGTGGTCAAGCGCGTGGGGGCTGATGGTGGTGGAGGCGGCGGCGTCCTGGAGGAGACGCCGCAGGCGGCGACGCCGGCTATGGAGGAGGCACCACGGGCGGCGGTGCCTGAGGTGGCGACGCAGGGCGTCTCGGCATCCGGTCGCCCGTCGGCCGGAAGGGCGTTGAGGTGCTGGCCGCGTTGCAAGCGGCGGTGCACGCTTTGGTGCCTGGCGGCGGGCGCCAAGCTGCCGTCTTGCAACTTCGCGGAGCGGGCGCGACCGTATTCGGCCCTGCACCCAGGAGGAGGCGGTCTTTGAATCTGCGTCTGCCGCGCGTCTGGCCGGACGGACGGGCTTGAGGCCTTCGCCCGAGCCGAGATGGAGCGGACGCGCGACCTGGAGCGCGCCGTCCTGGTAAGTCCTTTTTCTTTGTTTCCTTGTGATTTCTTCATTGTGGGGGCGCGCCAGCGCACCCACTGGGTGTAGCCCCCGAGGTTCGGGCCAACTACGTAGTAGTTGGGTCTAATCTTTAGATCGCCGGACCTTGTTCTGACTTCTATCTTCTTTCAGCATCTTGACGCTTTCCGGGTTGCCGCCTTCAACCGCTCTGAGGGCAAGCATCGGGAGCTCAAGGAGCAGCTTCGCCAAGGAGGAGGAGCTTGGCGTGCATGTGCACGCGTTCATGCTCTTTTCTAGTGGGGCGCTAGCGCACCTGCTCGGTGTAGCCTCGAGATTCGTGCCAACTGTAAGCAATTGGGCCAAATCTTAAGTCTTGTCTTTTTTTCTTCTGCTGAATTCTTTTTCTTTGTAGCCGAGGTGCTGTCTTGGCGGACCTGGCTGCTCCGGGCCGGTCATCATTATGACCGGCTTGTTGCTGACGCCGGCCGTCTTGGCGTTGAGGCAGCGCAGGCGGCCGCGGCCCGGCGGTCTCTTGACGAGGCCAACCGGCTGCATGAGTAGCTGGCGGGTCACAAGAGCCGCCTCGAGGCCGAGGTGGAGCTTCTGAAGGCGGAGGCCACCAAGGTGATGGAGACACAGCGGGCCCTGGTCGAGGCGGACCAGCAGCGCGGCCAGCTGGCCGACGACAAGGGCCGGCTTCAGGCCGAGGTGGATCGCCTGCGGGAGCGGGCCGCCGCCGCCGAGGAGGCTTGTCAGGACGAGACTCGTCGCCGAGAGGCGGCTGAGAAGGCAGCCGAAGACAAGGACGCCGAGCTGAAGGCGGCCGTTCCTAAGGCAGTCGATCTGGAGAAGGCACTTGGGGAGTGCGACCGCGTAGTGGAGCGGGAGCGGCGTGGTATGTTGCTCGAGGCGCAGCACCTGGAAGAGTCCTTCTCCAGTAAGTGCTGCTTCTTGTAATTTGCCGGGTCGGGACCCGACTTTTCTTACTTGTAGTTCTTCTAATCGCTTCTTCCTTTGCGGCAGGGGCCTTCCCGGAGACGCAACGGCTGGCGGAAGAAGCCATCCGCTACCAGCGCGACCCGACCGGCGTTGTCGGGTCTGGGACGGATCCGCGGGTGGCCTGGACCTTCCCAGAGATCGTTGTCGCTGTAGAGGCCCGCCTCCAGGTCCTGGGGACGCAGATGGAGCGGCTGTCCTAGGCTGGCACCGCGATGACGGCGGCCCTATGGCCGGACTCCGTCCATCCGTGCAGCTTCTCGCGCCTGGTGCATTGGCTGGAGATGGGCCCGGACCGTCTTGGCGAGTGGCGTGTTTCCGCCGCCCGTGCCGGTGCCGAGATGGCGCTTCGGTTCGCTGTGTCTTGGCATCCGTATCTTCAGCTGGACGCGCTGATGGGCCAGCGCGCTGGTTTGGAGCAGTTCCTGCAGGAGCAAGTCGGCCGGATCGCCTCCCGGGCTAGCTACATCGCCGAGTTCGCCTTCCACGATGAGTTCCATATGGAGCGGATGGAAGACGACAGGGTCGTGGATGGCGACGACTATGGCTTGCTTCTCCATGACCCAGAGGGGAGCTCGGAGGAGATGGGCGTCTACGGCGATGCGGATGCTGAGGAGGACACCGGTGTCACGCCGGACCCGGAGGCCGCGAGAGGAGGACCGTCGATGTTGCGACGTGGCGCTAGAGATGCCTGAGATACTTTACGCAGAATTTGTTAAGTAGCAGGTCCACCCACCCACTAGGGTTTTTTTAGGGTGTAATGAACTCGGGCCGTGGGCCTTTGTTTTAAATATTTGTGTGTGAATGTCGTGAGTGCTTTTTTGCTCTTTGCCTTCCGCTTTTTCGAACCGATTTCATGTGTTTTTCCTTTCTTAAAACGTCCCCCCGCGAGTCAGATGGCCGAGGCTCCGGTTCATGACAAGGGGTTCGATTCTTCGAGAGGTGCGCGCAGGACTTGGGTCCTTAGAAGCGTTGAGCGAGAGCGAAACACCCACTGGGCCGGTTGGCGGCGATCTGGCTTGGCCGGTTGGCGAGCAGCCAGTCGTGCGGCTACTTGTTTGACGAGTGACGGGCCGGGTTGGTCAACCCGGCGGCCTTTGACTTAGTGTATGAATCGTAAAGGAGCTTTGGCCCATTGTGCTTGCCCGCTGACAGCCAAAGCTGGACCTACGGTTTTAGGGCGAAGTGGGGGATCGCGGCGTCCCAACTTTTTCAGGAATCACCAAGTAAGGCGGCGGGGTGGCGACCGAGCCAGCCTGCCCCCGAGCCCCCGGGTCGAGCGAGTCGAGCCAGTGGCCGGGTTTAGTGGTACAGTGATGCAGATAAATATGGACACAATAAATTGGTCGGCAAAGGGTAGCCCCTGAGTTTCGTTCGGGGACCCCGTAGTTTCATGCGTTTACAAAAGGCGATGATACATACACTCGTGCGGCTAACTGTAAAACGGGCGAAGGAGTTCCGCGTTCCATGGCCGGGTCATTTCTTCGCCGGCGGTGTCCTTCTTGCGCTTCTTTGACTTGCGCGCATCGATGAGGTAGTAGGCGTTGCGGTCGCGCAAGGCTCTGCTCACGATGAACGGGCCCTCCCATGGAGAGGACAACTTGTGTTGGCCTGCCTGCTCTTGGACGAGTCGGAGGACGAGGTCGCCTTCGCGGAATGCGAGAGGCTTGATCTTCTTGCTGTGGTAGTGCCTCAAGCCTTGCTGGTAGATAGCCGAACGGCTAAGTGCTAGAAGCCGCGCTTCTTCGAGCAGGTCGACGCCGTCTTCGTATGCCTCTCTTGCTTCGGCTTCGGTGTACATCGCGACGCTCGGCGAGTCGAACTCGACGTCGGTCGGGATGACAGCTTCGGATCCAAAGACAAGGAAGAACGGGGTGAGCCCGGTCGACCGATTCGGCGTTGTGCGCAGACTCCAGAGTACTGCTGGCAACTCGTCAAGCCAGCTGCCGGGTGAGCGGATGAGTGGCTCGATGAGTCGCGGCTTGATGACGGACAGGATGAGTCCGTTGGCCCACTCGACCTGCCCGTTGGACTGTGGATGTGCCATGGAGGCCAGGTCGAGGCGGATGCCATAGACAGAGCAGTATTGCTCGAGCGCGCCCTTGGCGAAGTTGGTGCCGTTGTCGGTGATGATGCTGTTCGGCATGTCGTAGCGCACTGCTATGTCCTTGATGAACCAGACGGTTATTGGCCCGTCCAATTTCTTGATAGGTCTGGCCTCGATCCACTTGGTAAACTTGTCCACTGCCACCAGTAAGTGCGTCATGCCGCCTCGAGCCGGAGGCCATGCACAAGGGCTTCATACTCGGCGACGTTGTTGGAGGAGGCGAAGTGGATCTGGAGCGCGTAGTGGAGCCGGTCGCCCTTCGGAGATGACAGTACAATGCCGACCCCTAAGCCGAGTCGCATCTTGGACCCATCGAAGTGCATGCGCCAATGCGTCGAGTCGGGAGGCGGCGGCAAGTACTAGGTCTTGGTCCAGTCGACGAGGAAATCGGCTAGGGCCCGAGACTTGATCGTTGTGCGGGGCTCGTAGAGGATGGTGTGGCCGGCTAGCTGGATTGTCCACTTGGCGACCCGGCCAGAGGCGTCCCGGCACCCGATGATTTCTTCATTAGGTGCCATGCTGACGACGGTGACGGCGTGCTCTTGGAAGTACTGCTTCAGCTTCTTGGCGGTGAGGTACACGCTGTAACACATCTTCTGGTAATGCGGGTAGTTCTGCTTGGAAATGGAGAGCACCTCGCTCAGGTAGTAGACTGGCCGCTGGACGGCTTGGATCTTGCCCTTCTCTGGTCACTCGACCACCAGCACCGTGCTGACCGCCCGCGAGGTCGCGGCTATGTAGAGCAACAGCGGCTCCTAGTCGGTCGGGGCGGCCAGCACTGGTGCGGTGGAGAGCATGCGCCTGAGGTCTTGGAAGGTCTCGTTTGCCTTGTCGTTCCACTCGAACGGGCTTGTCTTCTTCATCAGCTGGTACAGGGGGAGCGCCCTCTCGCCCAGCCGGCTTAGGAACCGGCTGACCGAGGCTAAGCACCCGATGAACTTCTGGACGTCGTGCAGCCGAGCCGGCTTGCGCATGCGCTCGATGGCCTTGATCTTCTTAGGGTTAGCCTCAATGCCGCGTTCCGAGACGAGGAAGCCGAGTAGCTTTCCGGCCGGGACGCTGAAAACGCACTTTTCCGGGTTGAGCTTGACCTTGTATTCGCGGAGGTTGGCGAATGTTTCCTTCAAATCGTCGAGGAGCATGAGGTGCTGCTTGGTCTTCACCATGATGTCATCTACATACACGTGAATGTTGCAGCCGAGTTGTGGCAGCATGCATTTCTGCATGCAGCGTTGGAAGGTGGCACCAGCGTTCTTCAATCCGAACGACATGGTGATGTAGGAGTACGCCCCAAAGGGCGTGATGAAGGACGTCTTCAGGGCATCGGCCGGGTCCAGCTTCATCTAGTGGTAGCCGGAGTAAGCGTCCAGGAAGGACAGGAGCTCGCACCCGGCGGTCGAGTCGATGACTTGGTCGATTTGCAGGAGAGCAAACGGATCCTTGGGACAGGCCTTGTTGAGGCTGGTGTAGTCGATACACATGCGCCAGGTCTTGTTCTTCTTCAGGACGAGGAATGGGTTGGCCAGCCACTCGGGGTGAAACACTTCCATTATGAAGCCGTCCGCCAAAAGCTTAGCGACCTCTTCACCAATGGTTCTTCTCTTCTCTTCAGAAAATTGTCGGAGGGGTTGACGGACAGGCTTGGCGTCCTTGCGGACATGAAGTTTCTGCTCGGCGTACTTCCTCGGGATACCCGGCATGTCCTTGGGGGTCCATGCGAAGATATCTCGATTCTCACAGAGGAAGTCGACGAGCTCGCCTTCCTTGCTGTCGAGGCGGGCGCCTATGACAACGTACTTGCTGCAGCTTGGGTCTTCAGGGTTGAGCTTCACTTTCTTGGTCTCCTTGGATGGCTTGAAGGCAGCCTCGTCGGCCGGGTCCGAGGTCGGGATCAATGCATCGGAGGTTCGCCTGCCAGTATGCACGATCCATCAAGTCGGCGCCGCTCTCGGCAATGACCAAATGACTTCCAGCTTGGCGCTGTCTCGGGCGCACTCCAGAGACTTGCGGTAGTCACCGGTGATGGTAATGAGGCCCTTGGGACCCGACATCTTCATCTTTAGGTACGCATAGTGGGGAACCACCAGGAACTTGGTGAGCGCAGGCCGGCCCAGCAAAGCATGATATACGCTGGACAGGTCCACCACCTTGAACCAGATTGGTTCGCGCCGGAAGTGGCTGCTGTCGCCGAACAGGACAACGAGCCGGACCCGGCCAATGGGCAAGCAGGAAACGCCGGGCACAATGCCGTGGAAGACTATCCGGGTTGGCTCCAGGTCCTCGGCCTTCAGGCCGAGCTTGGTCATTGTGTCACGGTAGATGATGTTGATGCTGCTGCCGCCGTCGATGAGGACTCGAGAGAACTTGCATGTGCGCCGCGCGATGATGGTGGGGTTGAGGACGAGCGCGTATCCACCCGGACTCGGCATGACCGCCGGATGATCCTCACAGGTCCAGGGGATCGGGCGATCCGACCAGTGCATGAAATCCGGCTTGGCCGGGACGATGGTGTTCACCTCCTGCCGAAGAAGGCGCTCGCTGCGTTTGTCCTTGCTGAGGCTGGTGAAGACGACGTAGGCCGTGTTCTGGTCCGGGTAGGCGTCGTTCCGCATCGCGCCGCCGACGGGAGGCGGCGGTGGAGGCGGAGGCGGCTGCCCTGCGCCTGGAGCTGGAGCCGGAGCCGGAGGAGGCGGAACGTCTCCCCTCATGATGCGCTTGGTGATGGCACACTGTTGAAGCGTGTGCGTGGAGGGCCTTGCGCCGCTGTGGTGCTTGCATGGGGCATCGAGCATCTCTTCGAAACTCATGGCGGGTTGCCATGCCATCTTGCTAGTCTACCGGCACTTCGCTACCGGGTCCGCAGCGGGCTCAGCGGCCGCAATGAGCCGGTTGTCGTGACGCTGCGCCGGCTGGTCGGCCTTGCGCTTGTTGTTCTGGTGATGCTACTGCCAGCTGCTTTCGCCGGCCGGCTTGGGAGGTGGAACCGGCTTTACTTTGCCGGCTTCGTCCAGCGTCACCTGGATCTTCATGGCGGAATCAGCGTTGGCGTACTTGTCCGCTATCACCATGAGCGCGGCCATGGTGGCCGGCTCGGAGCGTAAGAGCTTGTGCTTGAGGAGGGTGCCGTCTCGGCACCGGCTGACAAAGTACTGGATCGCCTGGACTTCATGGACACCCTCGCAACTGTTTCGGAGCTCGGTCCAGCATGCGAGGTACTCGCGACCCGTCTTTGTCGGCCCTTGCACGCACATGGCAAGCTGGCTAGGGCGACCGGGTTGCTTGTAGATCCCCGTGAAGTTGCGGACAAAGGTCTCTTCGAAATCGACCCACGCGTTTATGCTGCCCATCGGCAGACTGTTCAACCACGTGCGGGCCGACCCCTGGAGCATGAGAGGTGCGTAGCGCACGGCGAGATGACGATTGGCACCGGTGATGCCAATGGTCGTGGTGTAGTCGGTGAGCCAGTCTTCTGGCTTCACGGACCCATTGTACTTGGGGGTATCGCGGGGGAGCACGAACCCTTTTGGAAAGGGCTCCTCCCGGATGCGTGGGCCGAAGCACGCCGGCCCGATAGCACCGCTCTCCTCCACTTCCAGAGAGCGAGTGAGCTAATCAAGGTAGTGCCGCGCGTCGGCATCGTCGATGGCGCGCGGGCCGAGTCGACTGGCGGCCAGGCCCCGAGGGGCCGGGTCGGTAGGAGCCGGACGCCGGCCAAGCTGGCCGGGTCCATGCTGGGTCTCTGGGGCGGGCTCGTTGCCCAGAGCGTCGGCGGCGGTGGCGGCCGGGTTGCGTCGAGTCCGGGCTTGGCCGGAGTGCCCCTCGCCGGGTGGCGAGGAAGCCGTGTGTAGAAGTTCGCCGGGTCCGCCAAGACGGGCGGAGCCGGATCCCGCCGGCTTGGCGAGCTGGTTGAGGCGATCCTGCTGGGTGTTGGCGGCGTGGAGGAGCTCGCGCATCCGCCCGATGCGCTCCTTGAGCTCCTCGCCCACGAGTTGGTCGAGGCCGACCGCGGCTGGCTCCGCAGCGCGCATGCTCTTCACTGGGGTTTCGTAGACGGTCCGGATGGCGCTGAAGGCTCGGCCGATCTCTCCTCCATGGGCGCGCGCGTCGGCGACCTGGCTTGGCTCGGCCGTGGTGGGCGAAACTCCGTGAGCAGCATCGTGCCCAGGCGGCGCCTGGTGGCGGTCACCGTCTCGGGCAGGTCCAACATCTCCTGGCGCCTATCCTCGAGTTGGGTTCGGGCTTCGGCGACGTTGGTGGCGTCGACGTTGGTGCCGACGGGGATGCGGAGGATCTGCATCGCAGCATGCAGCGGGTCGGACGGCTAAGTCCATTCCGCGGTGGCCCTGGCCTTCGCGGCCTTCCTCGTTTTGCTCGACGAGGAAGAGGCGCCATCTCCCATGGCGTAAACCTCCACATGAACGTCCATCCCCCCGACGGCAATGCTACCGCCGAGGTAAAGGGGAGAGTCGGAGTAGCTGAGCACCTCGCTGGGGTACTCGTTGATCGCGAGCGCATCGGAGATGCGGAGCGCGGTGAAGGAGGCGGCGAGCGCGCCGATGACATCATCCGCCAGCATGACGGACTCGTCGGTGTAGGAGAAGGGCCCCGTCTGAAGCATGCTCCCGGCTAGCTCGTCGAGCCACCCCACGGTGGGCGCCAACTGTCATGGTGGGCGCACGGCAGATGCCAAGGGATGGCTAAAGAGAGGAGGAGGATCGAGGGCGCTGGTGGGCTCCAGAGGCGAGGTTGGCATGCGCGGGCGCAGGACGCCGGACGTACCCAGGTTCGGGGCTCTCCGGAGAGATAACACCCCTAGTCCTGCCGAGTTTGGTTGGATGATGGATAGTACAATGTTGCTCCTGGAGCTGTATGGAGGAGGAAGGAAGCTGGCCAAGGCTTGGGCTACTCCTTCTCTCTGGTACTGTTGTTGGGTGGTTAGTCCTATGCTTCTGCTTCTTGCTTTTCGTCTCTGTGTGTCGTATGACGATGCCGATGCGATGCCCCTATGGGCGTGGGTTCCTGGGGGGTTTTATAGATCAACCCACATAGGGTTACAATGGTAATATGCCGAGTTGGTGGGTCTGTATTGTCGGTGCCCGGGACTTTGAGCTGGGTCCCGTTTGTGGGCTTGTGGTTCGCCGGGTTCCCCTAGGCGCGGGCCCCACGTGCCTAGGGGGATTGTGTGCCATCTTGTTGATCGTCAGGGCGCGGCCGAGTCGAGTCGTGTACAGTGCTCTCCGTCAGGCTGCCGCTTGCTGTCGTCAGCGGTGAGGGCGGGAGCACTATTGCCATGCCAGCCTTGGTCAGTGGGTAGGTGAGGGGCACTGTTGCCACGCCCCGGCTGACCACATGCATGGTGGAAACACTATTGTCTTGGTCATCGGTGATTTAGGTCTTGTCCCATCGTACAGCCTGGATGGGACGGGAGCTGACCCGTGGCTGGGTTGGCGTGGACGCCACGGGTGGTGCTGGCTTGCCGTGGAAGCCTTGGTTGCACCGGGTCGAGTTGCCTTGCACCAGTTTGCTATGGCCGGTTTGATATACCTTGCCATGTGGGAGAGCTCGGCGGGTCACGGGCCTCGCCGGTCGAAGACCGATCAGCGCAGCCGGCTTGCGGGCGGTGCGCCGCTATTTTTGAAGAGGATCGGGTTCATTGCTGCTCAGGGTTCATCCCCGACAAAGGATAATGGTTCTCAAAGCGATGATGACGACAAGGATCCCCGATCACCGAATACAGGAGGGCAAAAGAAACTTCCCCCGCAAATCAAAATGGTGAACATGATAAACGCCACCCACATTCCCAAGCTAGAACGGATGTGCACTCTTAGGGATGTCGACTTAACGGAACCAGTCGCCCCACAATATAAACTATGGCCGATCACCTTCGACCGCACGGATCATCCGGTTAATACCAATCAAGACAGTTCATCCGCACTAGTCCTTGACCCAATAATTGATGGGTTCCACCTCACACGATTCCTTATGGACGGAGGCAGCAGTCTAAACCTGCTGTATCAGGACACAGTGCCCAAGATGGGTATCGATCTTTCGATAATCAAGCCCACTCAAACCACCTTTAAAGGTATTATACCAGGTGTGGAGGCCCGTTGTACAGGCTCCATCGTTCTCGAGGTAGTCTTTGGATCACTGGACAATTACCATACCGAAGAGTTAATCTTCGACATCGTCCCGTTTCGTAGTGATTATCAGGCACTGCTCGGACGAACCGCGTTCGCTTGATTCAACGCGGTGCCACATTATGCCTACCGTAAGCTCAAGATGCCCGGTCCGCGCGGCGTCATCACGGTTAATGGCAAGGCCGAGCTTCTGTAGGACCTTGAGAAGAGGTGTCTAGAGGATGGGTGATTAGACACTAAGTACCAAAGTTGCAGTTTTTAAGATCTTTAAGTTTAAGTGGAGTTTAGGCACAAGTTTAACATTCACAATACATAGCAAGCAAGCATGCAAAGAGTATATGAGCAGGTAAAGCATGCAACTTGCAAGAATGTAAAGGGAATGGTTTTGGAGGATTCAAACGCAATTGGAGACACGGATGTTTTTGGCATGGTTCCGATAGGTGGTGCTATCGTACATCCACGTTGATGGAGACTTCAACCCACGAAGGGTAACGGTTGCGCGAGTCCACGGAGGGCTCCACCCACGAAGGGTCCACGAAGAAGCAACCTTGTCTATGCCACCATGGCCGTCGCCCACGAAGGACTTGCCTCACTAGCGGTAGATCTTCACGAAGTAGGCGATCTCCTTGCCCTTACAAACTCCTTGGTTCAACTCCACAATCTTGTTGGAGGCTCCCAAGTGACACCTAGCCAATCTAGGAGACACCACTCTCCAAGAAGTAACAAATGGTGCGTTGATGATGAATTCCTTGCTCTTGTGCTTCAAATGATAGTCTCCCCAACACCCAACTCTCTCTCATGGGATTTGGATCTGGTGGAAAGAAGATTTGAGTGGAAAGCAACTTGGGGAAGGCTAGAGATCAAGATTCATATGGTAGGAATGGAATATCTTGGCCTCAACACATGAGTAGGTAGTTCTCTCTCAGAAAATGTATGTTGGAAGTGTAGGTTCAGTCTGATGGCTCTCTCCATGAATGAAGAGGAGGTGGAGGGGTATATATAGCCTCCACAGAAAATCTAACCGTTACACACAATTTACCAAACTCGTTGGGACCGATTCAACAGACTCGGTCAGACCCATTTAGTAAACCTAGAGACCGTTAGGATTTTCGGTGGGACCGGCATGCAACTCGGTAGGACCGATATGGTTAGGGTTAGGGCATAACGTAATCTCGGTGAGACCGATTACACAAACTCGGTGAAACCGATTTTGGTAATAAGCTTTCCAGAGAGTTGGTCAGGCAAACTCGGTTGGACCGATTACACAAACTCGGTAGAACCGATTTTGGTAATGAGTCAACCAGGAAGTTTGCATTGTAATCTCGGTAGAACCGATTGCTCAAACTCGGTAAGACCGATTTTGGTATTGGACATACACAGAGAGATTACAATCCCATCTCGGTGAGACCGAGATCCCTATCGGTAAGACCGATTTGCCTAGGGTTTGTGGCAGTGGCTATGACATTTGAACTCGGTGGCGCCGGATGGAAAGAATCGGTGTGGCCGAGTTTGACTTTAGGTTTAGGTCATTTGTGTGGGAGTGGGAAAGTAGTTGAGAATTTTGGAGCATATCACTAAGCACTGTGGAGCAAGAAACTCATTAAGCAACACCTCATCCCTTCTTGATAGTATTGGCTTTTCCTATAGACTCAATGTGATCTTGGATCACTAAAATGTAAAATGAAGAGTCTTGAGCTTGAAGCTTGAGCCAATCCTTTGTCCTTAGCATATAGAAGGAGTTCCCACATCCTTTAGTCCATGCCACTCCATTGTTGAACTTATCTGAAACATACTAGATAAAAGTGTTAGTCCAACAAGAGATATGTTGACATTAATTACCAAAACCACCTAGGGAGCACTTGTGCTTTCAATCTCCCCCTTTTTGGTAATTGATAACAACATACATCAAAGCTTTAGATAAAGATATAAAGAATAGCAAGTAAAGCTTTGGAAAGACATGTAACAAGCATAGGCTCCCCCTACATGTATGCAATCATGTGAATATGGAATATAAAAGCATGTGAGAGCATAACCATGATAGAGTAGGCAATGTGTTACATGTATCTTGGCCATATGCATCAGAGCAAAGAATATTAAAGAAAATACCTTCATGCTCATGAGTCCTTCTTGCAAACAGTATGTACATCAGCAAGAATTCCTCATACACATGGTTGTGATGCATATACTTACCTTGTAGTCTTGAGTTGGCTTAGGATGGAATGAACCTGCGTCAACAAGGTTAGATAACACAGGTACATCTACTAGCCAGAGCAAACAGAAGAAACCACAAGAATACCAAGACTGGGATGACATGTAGAGATTGAGTACTAAGTACCACATTAGATTAGACATGTCCCCAAGAGTAAAGATATGCAATGAATTTAAATGATTTCTTTCCCTTAGATGTCTTGTTCCCCCTAAATCTAGCATGGGATACTGGGAGAAGATAGGGAACAGAAAATCAGAGCTGAAAGATATAAATGAACAGAGCTAATGCAAATAAGCACATATGAACATGTCTTTTCCCCTCAATAAGACATGTGGCATCTCTCCTCTTGAACACCAAGCATCTGGGATCCTTGAGAAATACTTTCTACTTGAGTATTCTCTCCCCCTGGAGATCTATTTCTCCCCCTGAGGAGGTGATACTCTCTTTCTCTGATGTGATCTCTTTAAGTGATAAGCTTTGATGTGATCTCTCTCTCCCCCTTTGACATCAATTTCCAAGAAGGGTCTTCTGGAATTTGTCGTGAATGGGTTTGGTCCTTGAGTCACAGCACAAAGAAATGTTAAAAATGTGATGCTTGTAGAGGACAAGATTTATTGAGTGGAGCTGGATCAGAAGAAACACAGAATAAGTGGTAAACTGTTTTTCCTGTTATGAAATCGGTGGCACCGAGTGGTATGCTTCGGTTGTACCGAAAGGATTCGGTTGGACCAAAAACATCAAATCGGTGAAACCGAGTTCATCGCAGAGAAAACACTTGTCACCTCAGCTCACTAGACTAGTAAGATCTCACAAAGATTTGCAAGGAATTTACTGAATGATACGCAATGAATTGGATGCAGAAAAATGCAGAGCAAACAGAAAGGAATCTAGACGAAGTTTTTTTTGAAAGGGGAGACTAGCATGAGACAAATGCAAAAACACAGAAAAGAACACAAGAGAACTTCATCTAGAGATGGTCGGCGACAAGTCACCTATGTTAGAGTATATTGACTTAGGAGTCATGTGAGATCACTTGATCATATGTCATACTCATCTTTTAAGCTCAAAATGGGGTTGCCATTTTTCGTTTAAGCATCTTGATGTATTCACATCTTGTCAAGTTGCTTTAGCTCATAACTTGGAGTAAAGCTTCTCTAAGATGGAATAACATACCTTGGTTGGTGGAGTTGTCCATGTAGTTGAACTTGTGTGGGTTGCTCAAGGTTGATGTAGTTCATCAAGAGTTGAGAGCACCACTTGGAATTTGAGTCCATCTTCCTACATGGGTTAGTTCTTGCAAGGAAGAGCACTTGTGTATCCAAAAATGACAATCATGAAGCTCAACATAGAATTTGTCAAAGGATATGTGTGAATGGTTCCATGCTTCCTTGTCTTCAACCACCATAGTGTAGAAACTTGGTGATGTAGAGATTGCTCAAGATGTGAGTAGATTACAATCTCATGGAATTTGATTCAACCAAGTACCTACATGGGTTATATAACATGCAAGATGCAAATATATCCAAGACATAAGATTTTCATCATAAGAGAAATATCAAGGATTAGTCATAAGCTCATGTCTTGCATGTATCCAATGGAGTTTCTACTCCAAGTTTGAAGCATCAATGATGTTCAATTCTCCTCTTAACCTACAAAACACTTTCTCATCAAGAGGTTAAGTGAATATATCCGCTAATTGCTTTTCGGTGCAAACATGCTTAATATTAATGTCACCCTTAGCAACATGATCTCGAATGAAATGATGACAACCTTCAATATGCTTAGTTCGAGAATGTTGTACGGGATTATGACCAATTTTGATAGTACTTTCATTGTCACAAAGCAATGGAACATTTCTCACATATATCCCATAATCTTTAAGAGTTTGGGTCATCCAAAGTAATTGAGCACAACATGAACCAGCGGGAATGTATTCCGCTTCGGCGGTGGATAAGGATACCGAGTTTTGTTTCTTGGAGGACCAAGACACAAGAGATCTACCAAGAAATTGACAAGTACCCGAAGTGGACTTTCTATCAACCTTGTCTCCGGCATAGTCCGAGTCGGAGTAGCCAACAAGATCGAAAGAGGCCCTCTTAGGATACCAAATGCCAAAATTTGGTGTATGGATTAAGTATCTCACTATCCTTTTCACGGCCTTAAGATGACATTCTTTAGGAGCAGCTTGATATCGTGCACACATGCACACACTTAGCATGATATCGGGGCGTGAAGCACATAGATATAACAATGAACCAATCATAGAGCGATAAACCTTTTGATCAACCGGTTCACCATCTTTGGTCAAGTCAAGATGTCCACTGGTAGGCATGGGTGTAGACATACCTTTGCATTCTTGCATATTGAACTTCTTGAATAGGTCCTTGGTGTACTTCGTTTGAGAAACAAAAGTACCTTCCTTAGTTTGCTTGATTTGCAACCCAAGAAAGAATTTGAGTTCACTCATCATAGACATCTCAAACTACTCCGACATTAGCTTCCCAAACTTTTCACTAAAATGAGGGTTAGTTGAACCAAATATAATATTATCAACATAGATTTGGCACACAAATAATTCTCCATTAACCCTTTTAGTAAAAAGAGTAGAATCAATTTTCCCAATTTCAAAGCCTTTTTCAATAAGGAACCGCGACCGACCGGATCGCTTGCGGCGACAAATAGCAGGGAGGGGAGATGCCACCGGAGCCGACTGATACTGGGTCGACGCTGTCGAAGAAGAACGCCACGAACGCACGCGCGAAAGTGCTTCGCCCCTCGGACGGGGAGCGCCTCGACATCGAGCGGAACTTCCTGGAGCAAGGCCGAGTCGTCGGCGACGAAAACGAGCGCATCGAGACGGATCTCGCGGCCCTCAACCATCTCGCCACCGGAAACCATGATGATGATCGGAAAACAAACTTGCAACTTCACCAACAAGTCGCTAAGACACCTTCCCCACGGTGGGCGCCAACTGTCGTGGTTCTAAGTCTGATAGTAGAAAGGGGGGTAGGTGTTGGGGAACGTAGTAATTTCAAAAAAAATCCTACGCACACGCAAGATCATGGTGATGGCATAGCAACGAGAGGGGAGAGTATTCGTCCACGTACCCTCGTAGACCGTAAGCGAAAGCGTTATAACAACGCGGTAGATGTAGTCGTACGTCTTCACGATCCAACCGATCCAAGCACCGAATGTACGGCACCTCCGAGTTCAGCACACGTTCAGCTCGATCACGATCCCCTGGCTCCGATCCAGCAAAGCTTCGGGGATGAGTTCCGTCAGCACGACGGCGTGGTGACGATGATGATGTTCTACAGGTGCAGGGCTTCGCCTAAACACCGCAACGATATGACTGAGGTGGAATATGGTGGAGGGGGGCACCGCACACGGCTAAAGAACGATCCGTAGATCAACTTGTGTGTCATGGGGTGCCCCCCTGCCCCCGTATATAAAGAAGCAAGGAGGAGGGGGCTGGCCAAGGGGAGAGGCGCGCCCTAGGGGTGTCCTACTCCCACCGGGAATAGGATTCCCCCTTTCCTAGTCCAACTAGAAGTCCTTCCAAGTAGTAGGAGTAGGAGACAAGGAAGGGGAAGAGGGAAGAGAAGGAAGGAGGGGGCGCCGCCCCTCCCCCTAGTCCAATTCGGACTAGTCAATGGGGGGGCGCGCGGCCTGCCTCTTCCTCTCCCCTAAAGCCCAATAAGGCCCATATACTTTTTTCCCCGTATTCCCGTAACTCCCCGGTCCTCCAAAAAATACCCGAATCACTCGGAACCTTTCCGAACTCCGAATATAGTCGTCCAATATATCGATCTTTATGTCTCGACCATTTCGAGACTCCTCGTCATGTCCCCGATCTCATCCGGGACTCCTTCGGTACATCAAAACTCATAAACTCATAATAAAACTGTCAACGAAACCTTAAGCGTGCGGACCCTATGGGTTCGAGAACTATGTAGACATGACCTAGAACTATTCCCGGTCAATAACCAATAGAGGAACCTGGATGCTCATATTGGCTCCTACATATTCTATGAAGATCTTTATCGGTCAAACCGCATAACAACATACGTTGTTCCCTTTGTCATCGGTATGTTACTTGCCCGAGACTCGATCGTCGGTATCCAATACCTAGTTCAATCTCGTTACCGGCAAGTCTCTTTACTCGTTATGTAATGCTTCATCCCGCAACTAACTCATTAGTCACATTGCTTGCAAAGCTTATAGTGATGTGCATTACCGAGAGGGCCCAGAGATACCTCTCCGACAATCGGAGTGACAAAACCTAATCTCGAAATACGCCAACCCAACATGTACCATTGGAGACACCTGTAGTACTCCTTTATAATCACCCAGTTACGTTGTGACGTTTGGTAGCACCCAAAGTGTTCCTCCGGTAAACGGGAGTTGCATAATCTCATAGTTACAGGAACATGTATAAGTCATGAAGAAAGCAATAGCAACATACTAAACAATCAAGTGCTAGGCTAAAGAATGGGTCATGTCAATCACATCATTCTCCTAATGATGTGATCCCGTTAATCAAATGACAACACATGTCTATGGCTAGGAAACATAACCATCTTTGATTAATGAGCTAGTCAAGTAGAGGCATACTAGTGACGTTATGTTTGTCTATGTATTCACACATGTATCATGTTTCCGGTTAATACAATTCTAGCATGAATAATAAAAATTTATCATGAAATAAGGAAATAAATAATAACTTTATTATTTCCTCTAGGGCATATTTCCTTCAGTCTCCCACTTGCACTAGAGTCAATAATCTAGTTCACATCGCCATGTGATTTAACACCAATATTCACATCTGTATGTGATTAACACCCACAGTTCACATCGCCATGTGACCAACACCCAAAGGGTTTACTAGAGTCAATAATCTAGTTCACATCGCTATGTGATTAACACCCAAAGAGTACTAAGTTGTGATCATGTTTTGCTCGTGAGAGAAGCTTAGTCAAGGGTCTGTCACATTCAGAGCCGTATGTATTTTGCAAATATTCTATGTCTACAACGCTCTGCACGGAGCTATTCTAGCTAATTGCTCCCACTTTCAATATGTATCCAGATTGAGACTTAGAGTCATCTGGATCGGTGTGAAAGCTTGCACCGATGTAACTTTTTATGAAGGGCTCTTTTATTACCTCCATAATCGAGAAATATTTCCTTAGTCCTCACTAGGGATATTCTTGACCAATGTCCAGTGATCTACTCCTAGATCACTATTGTACTCCCTTGCCAAATACAGAGCAAGGTATACAATAGGTCTGGTACATAGCATAGCATACTTTATAGAACCTATGACTGAGGCATAGGGAATGACTTTTCATTCTCTTTCTATCTTCTGCCATGGTCGGTTCTTGAGTCTTACTCAACTTCACACCTTTGCATCACAGGCAAGAACTCCTTCTTTGACTGTTCTATTTTGAACTATTTCAAAAATTTATCAAGGTATGTACTCATTGAAAAATCTTTATCAAGCGTCTTGATCTATCTCAATAGATCTTGATGCTCAATATGTAAGTAGCTTTACTGAGATCTTTCTTTTAAAGAACTCCTTTCAAACACTCCTTTATGCTTTGCATAATAATTCTGCATTGTTTCCGATCAACAATATGTCATTCACATATACTTATCAGAAATGCTGTAGTGCTCCCACTCATTTTCTTGTAAATACAGGCTTCATCGTAAGTCTGTACAAAACTATATGCTTTGATCAACTTATCAAAACCTATATTCCAACTCTGAGATGCTTACACCAGTCCATAGATGGATCGCCGGAGCTTGCATATTTTGTTAGCACCTTTAGAATTGACAAAACCTTCTGGTTGCATCCTATGCAACTCTTCTTTAAGAAAACCATTAAGGAATGCAGTTTTGTCATCCATTTGCCAGATTTCATAAATGTGGCAATTGCTAACATGATTCGGACAGACTTAAGCATCGCTATAATTGAGAAAATCCCATTGTAGTCAACACCTTGAACTTGTCAAAAACCTTTTGCGACAAGTCCAGCTTTGTAGATAGTAACACTACTATCAACGTCCGTCTTCCTCTTGAAGATCCATTTATTTTCTATGGTTTGCCGATCATCGGGCAAGTCTAGCAAAGTCCACACTTTGTTCTCATACATGGATCCTATCTCAGATTTCATGGCCTCCAACCATTTTGCGAAATCTGGGCTCATCATCGCTTCCTCATAGTTCGTAGGTTTATC
This sequence comes from Aegilops speltoides, assembly GCA_021437245.1. Classification (NCBI taxonomy): domain Eukaryota; kingdom Viridiplantae; phylum Streptophyta; class Magnoliopsida; order Poales; family Poaceae; genus Aegilops; species Aegilops speltoides. The sequence goes on from CM038147.1 coordinate 101,398,498, forward strand.
ATGGTCTAGTAACATGACTTTCAGAACAAGATTACCGTACCACTCTGGTGCGGACCGTACTCTGGAAGACCTACGAGGTTCTATAGTAACTTGATCAGAAGTTTCATGATCATCATCATTAGCTTCCTCACTAATTGGTGTAGAAATCACTGGAACTAATTTCAGTGATGAACTATTTTCCAATTCAGGAGAAGGTACAATTACCTTATCAAGTTCTACTTTCCTCCCACTCACTTCTTTCGAGAGAAACTCCTTCTCTAGAAAGGATCCATTTTAGCAACGAATATCTTGCCTTCGGATCTGTGATAGAAGGTGTACCCAACAGTTTCCTTTGGGTATTCTATAAAGACGCACTTCTCCGATTTGGGGATGAAACTTTTTCACATAAGCATCGTAGCCCCAAACTTTAAGAAACGACAACTTGGGTTTCTCGCTAAACCATAGTTCATATGGTGTCGTCTCAACGGATTTAGATGGTGCCCTTTTAACGTGAATACAGCTGTCTCTAATGCATAACCCCAAAATGATAACGGTAAGAGACATCATAGATTGCACCATATCCAATAAAGTGTGGTTACGACGTTCGGACACACCATAACGTTGTGGTGTTCCAGGTGGCGTGAGCTGTGAAACTATTCCACATTGTTTTAATTGAATACCAAACTCGTAACTCAAATATTCGTCTCCGCGATCAGATTGCAGAAACTTTATTTTCTTGTTACGATGATTTTTCCACTTCATTCTAAAATTCTTTGAACCTTTCAACTATTTCAGACTTATGTTTCATCAAGTAGATATACTCATATCTGCTCAAATCATCTTTTGAAGGTCAGGAAATAACGATACTTGCCATGAGCATCAACACTCATTGGATTGCATACATCGGTATGTATTATTTCCAATAAGTTAGTAGCTTGTTCCATTATTCCGGAGAACGGAGTTTTAGTCATCTTACCCAAAAGGCACGGTTCGCAAGCATCAAATGATTCATAACCAAGTGGTTCCGAAAATCCATCTTTATGGAGTTTCTTCATGCGCTTTACACCGATATGACCCAAACGGCAGTGCCACAAATAAGTTGCACTATCATTATTAACTTTGCATCTTATGGCATCAATATTGTGAATATGTGTATCACTACAATCGAGATCCAACAAACTATTTTCATTGGGTGTATAACCATCGAAGGTCTTATTCATGTAAACGGAATAACAATTATTCTTTAACTTCAAATGAATAACCGTATCGCAATAAACATGATCAAATCATATTCATGCTCAACACAAACGCTAAATAACATTTATTTAGGTTTAACACCAATCTCGAAAATATAGGGAGTGTGTGATGATGATCATATCAATCTTGGAACTATTTCCAACACTCATCGTCACTTCCCCTCAACTAGTCTTTGTTTATTATGTAACTCCTGTTTCGAGTTACTAATCTTAGCAACCAAACAAGTATCAAATACTCAGGGGCTACTATAAACACTAGTAAGGCACACATCAAACACTTGTATATCAAATATACCCTTGTTCACTTTGCCATCCTTCATATCCACCAAATATTTAGGGCATTTTTGCTTCCAGTGACCATTTCCTTTGCAGTGTAAGCACTCAGTTTCAGGCTTTGGTCCAGCTTTGGTCTTCTGCACGGGAGTGACAACTTGTTTGCCATTCTACTTGAAGTTTCCCTTTCTTTCCCTTTGCCCTTTTCTTGAAACTAGTGATCTTGTCAACCATCAACACTTGATGCTCTTTCTTGATTTCTACCTTCGTCGATTTCAACATCACGAAGAGCTTGGGAATCGTTTTCATCATCCCTTGCATACTATAGTTCATCACAAAGTTCTACTAACTTGGTGATGGTGACTAGAGAATTCTGTCAATCACTATCTTATCTGGAAGATTAACTCCCACTTGATTCAAGCGATTGTAGTACCCGGACAATTTGAGGACATGCTCACTAGTTGAGCGATTCTCCTCCATCTTTTAGCCATAGAACTTGTTGGAGACTTCATATCTCTGAACTCGGGTATTTGCTTGAAATATTAACTTCAACTCCTGGAACATCTCATATGGTCCATGACGTTCAAAACGTCTTTGAAATCCCGATTCTAAACCGTTAAGCATGGTGCACTAAACTATCAAGTAGTCATCATATTGAGCTAGCCAAACGTTCATAACGTCTGCATCTGCTCCTGCAATAGGTCTGTCACCTAGCGGTGCATTAAGGACATAATTCTTACGTGCAAAGAATGAGGATAAACCTCGGATCACGGATCCAATCCGCATCATTGCTACTAACATCTTTCAACACAATTTTCTCTAGGAACATATCAAAATAAACATATGAAAGCAACATCGCAAGCTATTGATCTACAACATAATTTGCAAAATACTACCAGGACTAAGTTCATGATAAATTTAAGTTCAATTAATCATATTACTTAAGAACTCCCACTTAGACAGACATCTCTCTAGTCATCTAAGTGATCATGTGATCCAAATCAACTAAACCATGTCCGATCATCACGTGAGATGGAGTAGTTTTCAATGGTGAACATCACTATGTTGATCATATCTACTATATGATTCACGCTCGACCTTTCGGTCTCCGTGTTCCAAGGCCATATCTGTATATGCTAGGCTCGTCAAGTTTAACCTGAGTATTCCGCGTGTGCAACTGTTTTGCACCCGTTGTATTTGAACATAGAGCCTATCACACCTGATCATCACGTGGTGTCTCAACACGAAGAACTTTCGCAACGGTGCATACTCAGGGAGAACACTTCTTGATAGTTAGTGAGAGATCATCTTAAAATGCTACCATCAATCAAAGCAAGATAAGATGCATAAAGGATAAACATCACATGCAATCAATATAAGTGATATGATATGGCCATCATCATCTTGTGCTTGTGATCTCCATCTCCGATGCACCATCGTGATCACCATCGTCACCGGCGCGACACCTTGATCTCCATCGTAGCATTGTTGTCGTTACGCCATCTATTGCTTCTACGACTATCGCTCTTCGCTTAGTGATAAAGTAAAGCAATTCTTGGGCGTTGCATTTCATACAATAAAGCAACAACCATATGGCTCTCGCCATTGCCGATAATTTCGGTTACAAAACATGATCATCTCATACAATAAAATATAGCATCACGTCTTGACCATATCACATCACAACATGCCCTGCAAAAACAAGTTAGACATCCTCTACTTTGTTGTTACAAATTTTACGTGGCTGCTACAGGCATAGCAAGAACCGTTCTTACCTACGCATGAAAACCACAACGATAGTTCGTCAAGTTAGTGTTGTTTTAACCTTCGCAAGGACCGGGCGTAGCCACACTCGGTTCAACTAAAATTGGAGAAACAGACACCTGCTAGTCACCTGTGTGCAAAGCACGCGGTAAAACCAGTCTCGCGTAAGCGTCTGGCGTAATGTCGGTCCGGCCGCTTCATCCAACAATACCGCCAACCAAAGTATGACATGCTGGTCAAGAAGATGACTTGTATCGCCCACAACTCACTTGTGTTCTACTCATGCATATAACATCAACACATAAAACCTAGGCTCGGATACCACTGTTGGGGAACGTAGTAATTTCAAAAAAATTCCTACGCACACGCAAGATAATGGTGATGGCATAGCAACGAGAGGGGAGAGTGTTCGTCCACGTACCCTCGTAGACCGTAAGCGGAAGCGTTATAACAACGCGGTTGATGTAGTCATCGCCTTCACGATCCGACCGATCCAAGCACCGAACGACGGCACCTCCGAGTTCAGCACACGTTCAGCTCGATGACGATCCTCGGCTCCGATCCAGCAAAGCTTGGGATGAGTTCCACAAGATGACGGCGTGTGGTAACGATGATGATGTTCTATCGGCGCAGGGCTTCGCCTAAACTCCGCAACGATATGACCGATGTGGAATATGGTGGAGGGGGGCACCGCACACGGCTAAGGAACGATCCGTAGATCAACTTGTGTGTCATGGGCTGCGCCCCTACCCCCGTATATAAAGGAGCAAAGAGGAGGGGGCCGGCCAAGGGGAGAGGCGCGCCCTAGAGGTGCCCTACTCCCACCGGGAGTAGGATTCCCCCTTTCCTAGTCCAACTAGGAGTCCTTCCAAGTAGTAGGAGTAGGAGACAAGGAAGGGAAGAGGGAAGAGAAGGAAGGAGGGGGCGCCGCCCCTCCCCCTAGTCCAATTCGGACTAGTCAATGGGGGGGGCGCGACCTGCCTCTTCCTCTCCCCTAAAGCCCAATAAGGGCCATATACTTTTTCCCCCGTATTCCCGTAACTGCCCGGTACTCCGAAAAATACCCGAATCACTCGAAACCTTTCCGAACTCCGAATATAGTCGTCCAATATATCGATCTTTACGTCTCGACCATTTCGAGACTCTTTGTCATGTCCCTGATCTCATCCGGGACTCCGAACTCCTTCGGTACATCAAAACTCATAAACTCATAATTAAACTGTCATCGAAACCTTAAGCGTGCGGACCCTACGGGTTCGAGAACTATGTAGACATGACCTAAAACTATTCTCGGTCAATAACCAATAGCGGAACCTGGATGCTCATATTGGCTCCTACATATTCTACGAAGATCTTTATCGGTCAAACCGCATAAGAACATACGTTGTTCCCTTTGTCATCGGTATGTTACTTGCCCGAGATTCGATCGTCGGTATCCAATACCTAGTTCAATATCGTTACCGGCAAGTCTCTTTACTCGTTACGTAATGCATCATCCCGCAACTAACTCATTAATCACATTGTTTGCAAGGCATATAGTGATGTGCATTACCGAGAGGGCCCAGAGATACCTCTCCGACAATCGGAGTGACAAAACCTAATCTCGAAATACGCCAACCCAACATGTCCCATTGGAGACACCTGTAGTACTCCTTTATAATCACCCAGTTACGTTGTGACATTTGGTGGCACCTAGAGTGTTCCTCCGGTAAACGGGAGTTGCATAATCTCATAGTTACAGGAACATGTATAAGTCATGAAGAAAGCAATAGCAACATACTAAACGATCAAGTGCTAGGCTAACGGAATGGGTCATGTCAATCACATCATTCTCCTAATGATGTGATCCCGTTAATCAAATGACAACACATGTCTATGGTTAGGAAACATAACCATCTTTGATTAATAAGCTAGTGAAGTAGAGGCATACTAGTGACGTTATGTTTGTCTATGTATTCACACATGTATCATGTTTCCGGTTAATACAATTCTAGCATGAATAATAAACATTTATCATGAAATAAGGAAATAAATAATAACTTTATTATTGCCTCTAGGGCATATTTCCTTCAGTAGGTATGGAGAGGCAAGACCTTAGCTATGGCAAAGATGTACACACGAGGTTTGCTAGTTCAGGCCCTTCTCGGAGGAAGTAACAGCCCTACGTCTCGGTGCCCGGAGGCGGTGGATTGGTTTATGTGTGTTGTGTTACAGGGGGTGCGAACCCTTGTCCCAGAGGAGGGGGTGGCTTATATAGAGTGCGCTAGGACCCCAGCCAACCTCCATTACGAATGGCTTAATGTACATAAAGTAAGAGCGTTACTGGTAACGGCAGTCTTAAATACTCTTAATGCTCATGAAGACTAAGGAGTGAATGCCCAGCCATTGCACACTCTTCCGACTCCTGGCCTTCGATATAGTCGAGTCATTCCCTACATGGTCGAGTGAAAGTAGGGAATGACGGTCGAGTGATTATACCGTCAAGTGGATTCTTGGTCTTCTTATCTTCTAGGGTAGTGACTTTGGGTAGGACGTATAGGTCAGGCCTATGACCCTACCCCAGGTTTGTATCCTCATCATCTGGCGTTGTCAACATGGTCAACAACCAAGAGGAATCAGGAGATGACTATACGTGGAGAGGCTGACAGTAGGGACGCACCAGGGTCATTGCATTCCACAAGCAGGTGCCTCGTTATTACAAGCCAAAAAATACTTGCTCCTAATTGTTTGACAACTAGGTCCCACGCCATTGTCAATGTAGTCAATAAACGAGAAAGTTACACAACGAGCGGATAACACGAGGACCCAAAGAGCTCGCCCGATTTTTTTCGGTTTGAGATCGAGCTCAATGCGCCTTGTCTGCTGGCTATGGCCCGTCTAGCCCACGCTCACGCTTTTATTTAAGCACATGACAAGCCCAGTTGATATATTTTTTCTTTCTGAAAATGGCTAACCCAGTTCTTTTTTTTGGAGAATACCAAAATCGAGGCCTACTTTCTTTTCTCGGTCCTGCTGGGCTGCAAATCTTTCAAGACAAGGAGGGATGTAAGTAGTAAGAAATGGGCTTCCCCAGAAAATGGGCTATAAGTTGTAAGAAATGGGCTGTAAATTTTTAAACTAAAGCTAACCGGCAATTGCATTAAAATATCGTTTTTTCAGGATTTCTCTACTCTCTACTCTTATAAAAACCAAACCCAACTGGCAATTACATTAAAATATCATCTTTTCTCCCACAAAATAAACTACTCATACAAATGCATCTTCATGTTCCGTGTAACGAACGGGCATCTTGCTAGTTAAGATTCTAAATTTCATTCATTTTTTTAGGAGAATTGTTTTTTGAATTTTATTTTGATATAATTTTAAAACAAATATTTTTAACGTGACTCGAAATTTCTTGATTAAAAGAGTTCGGACCCCACCGAAATATGAAAATTTTGTTGAATTTTTTAGCAGTGCCCAGAATATATGGTCTATAATGCTAACAAAAAGAATATGGGCTTCAAATACCCTTAAGAATTAGCAAATGGGATGTAAATTATTGAAAATAATGGCTAATGGGTTGTATGCTGTTTTCCACAGATTTGGAGGCTGACTTCTAGGCCTACTAGGTTGAAGATGACGCTGTCCTAAAAGTTTTTTTGACGCGTACACAGGGCTTTGTCAACTTAGTCAACACAGAGCAGTGACTGTTCGATGTCCATCCAATGGCCGTCGTGCTTCTTCAATCTCTAATCTTCCTGCTCCAGCCGCCCAAACCAACGCCATGGATCGCCAGCTCCCTCCTCTCGTGGTGGTCAGGCTTTGCTGCCAGCCATCCTCTAACCACCCACACATCCTGTTATTTTCCGGCAACGTCAGCCTCACCCCACAGCCGACCAGTCAGCGCTCGTACTCCCCTCAGCGTGGGCATCCGTTGTGGTAGCTTCGCCGGCTCCGGGTGGTTCCCTTCCTGGGCCTCGCCCTCGTCCACCGCGTTTGTGCTCTCATTGCGGCGAGGTCAACATTGTCAACAAACAACAGCCATTGGAAGAGGCTGACAGTAGGGGCCCACACCAGGAAATGCCTCCTTATTACGCGCAAAATAATGATTCCTCCACCTGACAGCTGGGACCCACCGGAAGGGCCTCTGTATTTCGCGAAAAAAGCATTCCCCCCTGCTATCAGCTCGGACCCACTGGAAGTGCCTCCTTATTACGCAAAAAAAATGAATACTCCCCCTGCTAGCTGGGACCCACCTTGGTGGGAGGCTGACTTGTGGGCCTACTAAGTTGACAGGGACGGAGGGCTTTGTCAACTTAGTCAATATGAACCATTCTAGCTCTAGTGACCGTATGATGTCCATCCAACGGCCGTAGTGCTTCTTCGACCTCTGGTCTTCTTGCTCCAGCCGCCCAAACCAGTGCTGGTCGTGCCGCGTGCTCCTGCCTCCCATGGTCGGCTGTGATGCCGCGGAGGCCTCACCGCCCCCTACTACTCCTACTACTGGCCAGGCCATCCCTCTACTCACCCACACCCCCTGTTATTCTGTGGCGACGGCAGCCTCACACCGCAGCCGAACCAGTGAACCCTCATACTCCTCTACGCGTGGGCATCCACTGCCACGTCTTCCCCTGCTCCGCGTCATCCCCTTCCTAGGCCTCGTCGTCGTCCACCGCCCTGGTGCTCTCGGCGCGGCGTGGTCAATGTGGTCAAGGAACGACTTCCATCGGAAGAGTATTGTACGTTGATAGGCTGACAACTGGGTCCACGGTAGCCGCAAGGAATTGGCTCCTTATTACGGCAAAATAATTATTCCTCCACCTGACCGCAAGGACCCACCAGACGGGCCACTGTACTTCGTGAAAAAAATGTTTCCCCCCGGACTGCTGGGATCCACCAGCTACATCTTCGCACGCAAGGAAGCGTGTCCATATTACGGGCAAAAAACGATTCACCCCCTGACTGCTGGTACCCACCAGCTACATCTTCGCACGCAAGGAAGTATCTGACAGTCGGGACCCACCTAGTCGAAGCATATGTAGCGTTGTCATTCTAGTCGCGAACGTGTACGTACATACTGCTCGATGTAGATGCGCACGTGTCGTAGTAGAGGCACACACATAGCATGTACACGTACGTACAGCGGCCAGGGTACAAGAAAGTAAATACGGACACGTTCGTACATACGGGCGGGTTCTCGAATGCCTACTCGGGCATACGTACGGCCAGGGCTCGTGTACATGGCTGGGTCGGAACGGAGAAACTGCGTCATCATCGTGTTCATGGGGAGCCAACCGGCTGGGTCGGAATGGAATGCATCGTCGTGTTCACCAGGAGGGCTTGGACGGAACAGCCAATGGAAACGAGGCCTGGCGTACCGCAGAACGAAGGAAATGGCCTTGTGCTCGACCGGCCACATTTGAAACAGGATCATGTTGATCGGTAGAAGTGCGCGTCCGCAAAAAATGAGGAAACCGACTTCTGTTGGACCTCCTACGGTCGAAACGGGTTCCTGTTGATCGTGAGGGGTGTGGCGTACTGCAAAACGGAGGAAACGGACTTGTGTTGGAGCACTGCGGTCGAAACGGGGTTCCTGTTCATCGGGAGGGGTCTGGCGTACCACAAAACGAGACTCCACAGGATACTGTTCATCTCCACCGTCGACCTCCTCCAGCCTCCACGGGCTACTGTTCATCCACCGTCGACCTCCTCCAGCCTCCACCTGTGACTGTTCATCCACGGGCTCCTGTTAATCCAGCCTCCACCGCGTGCTACTCTATCGGCTACTGTTCAACCAGCCCTCCACCGGCTACTGTTCAACCTTCCCTCCATGGGGTCCTATTCATCCAACCCTCCACGGGGTCCTGTTCATCCACGCCCAACTGGCTCACCACGGGGTCATGTTCATCCAACCCCCCCAAAGAACGCCACTTTGTTCATCCAGAGGCGGCATCGATTGGCTTGATTAGCGGCGATGGCGAAGAATCGCTCGATCGCTCGGGTTCGATGAACGTAACTGCAGTGCAATTGCTCGGGTTCAGTTAGGTGACACCTCGCTCGGTTTTAGTTAGAGCCCAACGCCTCACACCCATGCGCGTACGGTACGAGAGAAACGTGCATCACTCGGACCCCGACCACCCACCATAACTGGGAACTCCCCGATATTTTCCTCGCCCTCGCTTCTACCATGATTTTTTCCGTCATGGACGGCCCAAAGAATGTCAAGCAGCTACGTCTCCGGCCCACCCAGGACGGAAAGCCCATTTTCTATCATGATTTTTTGTCACAGAAGTAGGAGCCCACCACATCTATGACGATACCGGGTTTTGTCACAATTATCATCATAGAAGTGTCATAAGTATGAGAGGAAAAAATTTCGTTCGGCTCAAAATGTCACGGATGTGTCTTTTTTTTGTATTGACAGTTGCATCTCAATTGTTCAAAATTTCAGATAACGGAGCGTCACTGACGACTGTAATCGAATGGTCTCCAAAGTAATGTGCAACTTTCTTCGCAGTCAAGTAGATTCCATAGACAAGCCTCTGGTAATGTGGACACCTTTGCTTGGATGGAGTCAAGACTTCAGAAATGTAATACACTGGACGTTGAACTTTATAGGCTTTGCCTTTTTCTTCTCGCTCGACTATGAGCACTGTGCTGACAACTTGTCAAGTGGCTGCAATATACAACAATAGAGGCTCTTTGCTGACCGGAGCAGCGAGCACCAGCTGGGTGGAAAGCAGGGCTTTGAGCTCTACAAACGCTGCTTCAGCTTCAGGAGTCCACTCGAACATGTCAGACTTTTTCATCAGTCGGTAAAGAGGCAATGCCTTTTCACCAAGACGAGAAATGAATCAACACAATGCACCCAAACAACCTGTGAGCTTCTGAACGTCATGCACATGCACATGGCGTTTCATTCGGAGAATTTCCCCAATCTTTTCTGGGTTTGCATCAATCCCTCGTTCGGAAACGAGAAAACCGAGTAATTTTCCTCCTGGGACTCCGAATGTGCACTTTGACGGATTAAGCTTGATGTCATATCTTCTTAGATTGGCAAAATATTCAGCGAGGTTAGTCAGCAGGTCAGAACTCTTGCATGACTTGACCATGATATCATCCATTTATGCTTCCATGTTTCGACTGATTTAAGTGAGCATGCACTTCTGGATCTTGCGTATGAACGTGGCACCAGCATTCTTGAGACCAAAAGGCATGGTAACATAGCAAAAACACCCGAAGGGTGATGAAGGCCGTTTTTATTTCATCGAGTCCATATAGTCCGATCTGATGGTCCCTGGAATATGCATCCAAAAAAGACAAACGCTCACACCCCGCAGTCGAGTCGACAATCTGATTGATGCAGGGTAGAGGAAAGTGATCTTTCAAGCAGGCCCGGTTGATATGCTTGAAGTCAATACACATACGAAGTGAATCATCTTTCTTGGGGACCATGGCGACGTTGGCAAGCCACTCGGAGTGGTATATCTCACGGATGAACTCAGCTGACAGGAGCCGAGCCACTTCCTCGCCAATCGCCTTCCTCTTTTCCATGGAGGACCAACGGAAATGCTCTTTGACAGGTTTTGCTTTTGGGTCGACACGTAAATGGTGCTCAGCCAGTCCCCTGGGTACACCCGGCATGTCCGATGGATTCCATGCAAAGATGTCCCAGTTCTCATGGAGGAACTAGATGAGCGCTTCTTCCTATTGGTTGTCGAGTGTCATTGAAATGTGGGTCAGAGCAGCTGAGGGGTCTTACGAGTGAATGTGGACTGGCTTCGTTTCACCGGTCAACTGAAATGCTGACTCTGAAGTAGGCTTCTTAGCTCGCAACAAATCACTCGGATCGCATTTTTCTTGTATTCTTCCAGCTCTACCACCACCATTCGCTCATCAGCAATTTTGGAGCCTTTCTGGAGGCACTCCTCAGCTCTCTGCCTATTTCCCGTGATTGTGATCACACCTCTGGGTCCAGGCATTTTCAACTTAAGATACACGTAACATGGTCGGGCCATGATACGAGGATATGCGGGCCTACCCAGAATAGCGTGATAGGCACTGTGAAAATCCACCACCTCAAACGTCAACTTCTCCTTGCGGTAATTCATGGAATCACCAAAAACCACGTCAAGAGCTATGTGCCCGAGTGACTTTGCCTTCTTTTCGGGGATGACATCGTAGAACTGCATCTTGCTCTCACTAAGTTTGGACATCGGAATGCCCATCCCTTGAAGGGTATGATCGTACAGAATGTTCAAACCACTGCCACCATCCATAAGGACTTTAGTCAGTCGGGTGCCCCCAACGACTGGGTCGACCACCAACGCTTCCCGCCCAGGGGTGGCAACATGCGCTGGGTGATCTGACTAGTCGAATGGGAGTCTTCGACCACTTCAAGTACGTCATAGTTGCCAGAGCAACCATATTCACTTCTTTGTTAATGACTTTCAATCAACTTTTGCTCTCGAATCAGCAAAAATCACCAAGGTAGCATTGACCTTAGGATAACCATCATCTTTTTCTTTCTCTTCATCCTTATCAGAGTCCTTTTCACTGGGCTGACCTTCTCGGAACTACTGAATCAGGAGTCGGCATTGTCGAGTGGTATTCTTGGGCAAAATCAAGTTACCCTCTTCATCTTTCTTCATGTGAATATGACACGGCAAATCCAAGACATCTTGGCCTGACTGATCTTTCACCTTTTTGGGCACCCATGGCCCCTTAGGCTTTCCCTTAAACTTCCCTTGCACATTCAAAACTGTAGCTTTGGCGGGACCTGCAGGCTCAGCTTTACGTTTCTGTTTTTGACTGGTGTTTCCGCCTCCGGTATCCTGGTCGACTGGTTTCCCCTTGCCATTGTGGAGCCGGTCTTCCTCTTTGCCGTTTGCATACCGAGTGGCTATTTCCATCACTCGGATCAGAGACATGTCTCTGGAACGACTGAACTTCAGGATGAGCTCTCTGTACCAGACGCCCTCCTTGAAGGCGCAAACTGCTTGGTGCTCTAACACATTTTCCACCACATGGTGAAGGGTAGTCCATCTCTGGATGAAGTCTCTCAAAGTTTCATTCAGCTTCTGAACCCAGTGTTGCAATTCAGTCAGCCCAACAGGTCGCTTGCAGGTGCCCTCGAATGTCTTAATAAACACTCGGGCTAAATCTTCCCAACAGAAAATACTTCCAGGGGCCAACTGATTCAACCAAGCTATGGCTGAACCCTCAAGCATAAAGGGGAGGTGCTTCATGGCTACATCATCGTTACCTCCACCAATCTGCACTTCCACTCGGTAATCTTATAGCCAAGTGTCTGGCTTCGACTCACCGGTGAAATTGCTCACTCCGGCAGCCAATTTGAAGTTGGGAGGGATCTTAGCGGCTCGGATGGCTCTACTAAAACACTTGGGCCCAAAAACAAATGCTCTGCTTCCATTTGGATGGTCTTTGTCTTGTCCTTCTTTGTTTGCTCTGCCTCTGTCGACCAAACCATGCACAAGGAGTGACCTTGCATCGAACCCAGGCTCTCTTGGGTCGACTAGGGCTCTCCGCTCGTCACCATACGGGCACCTATCGTCATACCGCCGGGGCGCGTACGACCCACCCCTCGGAGGAGGCGTAGGCACTTGACAATGGTCATCATGAGGATATCGAGGATCACACTGCCCGTGGCCTCGACCAAGGTACTGATCTTGGCGGTAACCACGATCTTCATGCCACGGAGGCAATCATGGGCTATGCGTCGACTGAACTGTGTCCGCAACCACAGATCTGCTATTGATTCGGTTGCGCGACTAAGAAACAACTGAGTTATGTTCCCCTGCTGCCTGTAGCAGCGCTCGGATCTGCATCAAACCTCTACCAGCTTTTGAACATGATGGCGGAATTGACTCTGCTATGTGTGCTACTACTGCAACATTTTGGATCAGAGTACGGTATACCTGAGGTTCTTCCTGAGGTTCAGTCAGAAACAGTTGTCGTGGCCGTCGACTGGATCTAGGAATCTGCTGACGGGCGTGTTCGCCGAGTGCCTGCTGGAGATTCTCCAAACACATACGCTCAGCCAAGGTGGCTAAGCGCGCAGCCTCCAAGGCCCGAGCCTTGAAGGTCTCCCCAATGATGGGGGTCTGGAGCACCTGGACGTTGCGGCGATGCAGCTCTTCCCTCTACTCCGTGGTGAGGGCTTGGGGATAGTATTCATCATGATCACGCGATGGATCGCCGTTGCCGTCGCCACCGCCGTGATGAAATCTAGGAAGACTACATTGGGAGTTGACCATGAGGACTTCTACCGTAGGTTCGTTGCTCTCGAACTCGGAAAGGGTGTCCGAGTGACCAGTCAGCAGGTCGAACGATCCGTAGAGAGATTCGTCGGGCTCGATTGTCACGACTTGAGGGGTGGTCGACTGGCGAGCCACCGCATGCTTCACCCATCGCTGGAGCCACGAACGACCAGATTGCTTGCGACGGCGAATGGCGGGGAGCGTAGACACCACGAGAGCCGATTGATATTGAGTCGACGGCTGACGCAGAAGTACGCCGCAGGCACTCGCGTGGAAGTGCGCCGCCCCGCGGACGAGAAGGGCCTCGACGTCGAGGGAGGCTTCTTGGAGCCAGGCGGAGTCATCGGCGATGAAGACGAGCACACCGAGACGGATCTCGCGGCCCAAAGGCAAACCACCGCTGGAAACCATGTTAACGGAGAATGAACTTTGCAACCTCATCGGAAGTCGCTCAAAGGCATGCCCCACGGTGGGCGCCAACTGTCGTGGGAATGAGTCTGATAGTAAGAGTAGGGGGTATGTAGGAGGAGGCAGTGTCCTAGCTATGGCAAGGTTGTACACATAAGTTTACGAGTTTGGGCCCCTCTCGGAGGAGGTAATAGCCCTACGTCTCGGTGCCGTGGAGGCTTGTCGACTGGCTATGTGTGAAAGTTACAGGGGGTGCGAACCCTTGTGCCAGAGGAGGGGGTGGCTTATATAGAGTGCGCCAGGCCCCTCGCAGCCCTCGGCTACACAAGGTTCAATGTGAGTTAAGACTGGGACGTTACTGGTAACTCCTGCTATTAATGATCTTTATGGCGACAGAGTGAATGTCTGACCGTTGCCATCCTGGGGTGAATTTAGGCCTTCTATACTCCGAGTGGTTCTTTATATGGTTGAGTGATGTAACCATGGTCGAGTGGAATTGGGGTATCCGAGTGGAATCTCTCGTTGAGTGGATTGCACTTCAGAGTGATTTCAGTCGGTATCTTCTGTTAGACTTTGTATGTCTTTAACTCTAGGGTAGTGTCCCTGGGTAGGGTGTCTAGGTCAGCCTAAGACCCTACCCTAGGTACATGTCATCGTCAGTTCCTCCTCCATCCTCCTCGTTTCCCCCGCCGTCGCCGCCTGCCCTCCCCTCAAGCAGCCGGTGGCTGCGCGCGTCGCGCCCCTCCTTCCTCTCCCCTCCTCCCTCCTCCGCCTTCCCGTCCGCTCTCTCGCTCCCCCGTGGGTGATGGGTGGACCCCTGCTTCCTCCTCTCCTCTAGCCCCCTCCCTGTCCTTCTCCCCTCGCCGCCACTGGCGAGGTCAGCCAGGCCTTGCCCGCGCGGCACCGACAGCAGCAGGCCGTTCCTTCCACACGCATGCATGGGGAGGTGTGGGGGCCTCCTGATGGTGGCAGTGCAGCTTGGCCATCGCCGGTGCGGCTCGGCGGCGGTTTCCCGCGGGCTTCGAGATCCTTGGAGCGGTGTGGCCATCGGTTGCGGGGTGGCGTGGCGGTGCTGTGGCCGGCGGCACCCGCACGGCCAGATCTGAGCTCTTTTGGGCTCCATCTGGGCTAGGGCGGGTCGGCGGCTCGGTGCGTGGCAACGCTGCTCCCTGGTGTTGGTGGCCAGAAGCTCGTGGTCCGTGGGCAGTAGCGGCTTCGTCGGTCGGCGAGCTACAGCGCGACGGCAGGGGCTGTCCAGACCCTTTTGGATCCGGTTGGGCCTCGACGCCTGGTAGGCCCCTTGTTTGTGTGTCCAGTCGGCTCCGCGGTAGCGGTGGTGGATGTCCCCCCATGTCGGCTGTGTTGCGGATGCCCCCGAGCCCAGAATCTCTTCCACCATCCTCTAGGGCTCGTGTCGGCGGCCTCAGGGAGACAGCGGAGTTGGTTCGGCGACCGTGGTGGCACATGTTGGTGGGCGGCATGTTGGGCGGTGCACTATGGATCGTCTGGGGTGGTAGTGGGGGTTTGTGTCGGGAGAAATCCCTGGCGGCTCGTCCGGCCCCAACATGGCAACGCTTGCTGGTGTCGACGAACCTTCCAGAAGGGCGTCGGGTACACCCTCGCCCACTGCCCCCCGCGTACCGGGGGAAACCCTAGGACTAGTCCGGGAAATAGCGGCGTCGTTGTCGCCTCCTTCTTGAAGGTGTTGCTTGGTACACAGCGCTTCGGAGTGTTGGGTGCGTGGTGGTACTTCTCCAGAGGGTGCAGCGGTTGCCAGCCATCTTCGTTTCATTGATCTTCCGTTGTTGGCATTCATTTCTCTTTTTTTTTCTCTTTTTCCTTTGGGCTTGTTTCTGTTGCGGCCCTAGCGAGCTAGCTATATCGGATGATAATTTATCTATAAAGCGGGGGGAAACCCTTTATCGTAAGGGGTTATTTTAAACCATTTTGTTACATGAATGTGGTCAATAATATGTCACTTGCAAACCTAGCCTATGCCACGCGATCGAGTGTGATACATGTCGCTTTGAGTTCATGACTAGCAGAAGAACCCGTGCGTTGCAACGAGAGAAAAATAACACACGTCCATAACCCAATAACCATGACTCAAGATCTCAAAGATCCACATTCTTTATTTCAACATGACATCTCATCTATGTTGTCGTTTATCCTCCTTCCCGCCCTCGCCGACGGTGGCCTTAGTGCTCACACAATCATAATGCATTTTAATGTTGTCCATCCTATGGTCTCTCTCTCTCTCTCTCTCTCTCTCTCTCTCTCTCTCATAAGAAATCAGCTTTCTTTTCCTAGTTGCGAGGTTTTGTCGGTGCGTGTATGTGTGGTTATCTATGATTTCTTTCGTCTCCAATCTGATTTTGCTTAGTTGTTCATTTCTAATCTCGACCTGCATCAATACATAAGAAAGAAGGATCATGCACTATTAATTAAGGTTGCACCCTAAATAGCATTACTATAATGGTTAACTGGTAATATAACACAATATTCAGATTCTACACATGTTTAATCAAATTCCGTATATAACATGTTAAAATTAGAGTTACGGTTTAAAAGATCTGGCTATTTTTAAAAAAAGATAAGATATGGATGATGGGTTGATTAAACTAAATACCAGGGTGTTTTTCGCAAACAGTGGAAAAAAATTATGGAGTCACTTAAACCTGCACGGTGGTTGATTTTATGAAATTGTAGGGGGTTTTCTACGAGAAGAAAAACGTTTTCCCTGGAGTCACTTGGAACAGTACTATGGGATAATTTCCCAAAACTACATGGGGCTTTTGCAAAACAAAATGTTTTTCTCTATTTACCACTTAAAACGGTACCATGAGTTAGTTACCAAAATCTATAGGTGGTTTTCTGCAAAATTATCGATGGACGAGCATAGGTACCAATTCCTTTATTAGTAAGTATATGGATTATGGCATGGCCAACGTGGCAGCTGCTAAATGGTCGTCACACCAAAACTCACCGTGTTTAGAATCTCCTTTTATTATAAATGAAAAGTCTAAAATATTATTGGTTCTCTACTGGTTCCCTAAAACATTCAGAACATCAAGAAAAAAATTCAAAACAACATTGCGTACGCGAATTCCAATTTTTACCCTAGACTGACAGATTTTTTGACGTAAATTTCCCCATTTTGCAAAAAAAAATGCCAGTTTTTACCTCATTTACTCATTTAATTAAAGTTTTGCACGTAAATGCGGCATGCCAAGTCACAATTTTCCTCCTGTTTTTTTTCTCACGGTTATCATGTGTACGTACGCACATGTTGGGCTTGATGAGTTCCTTTTTCACATCATACATCTTCTTATTGATTGCTTCCACCACATTTCTAGTCATCACATAGGGCTGTGCATTGCTCGTTGCAGAGGCCGGGGGTTATCCTCTTTTTTGAAGATTTGTTGTCTATTCATCACATTTTCTTTTGGGTAATGCGTACAAGAGATAACTCCATCATAGATTTGCCCGGCGAAAGAATAATTAAAAGAGCTATCCGTAACCTAAAATACTTTAGAAGGGGTAAAAATTGATAAAACATCCTTTGCTAGATGGGGCAATCATCATGAAAGGATGCTAGATGGGGTATTTAGCATCGAAAATATCAAAATAGAGTAAAATCTGGAATTAACTCATGTCAAAACATTTAGAATCAAAATGTTGCATAGCTCCACTTCGACCACAAACGAGGGGGAGGGGTAGTATTTGCATTGGGAAAGAAGGAAAAGAAACACAAGAAAATTGGTTTACACTAGCAAAGAAAAGTAATCATTCATAATAGTCTCGGCTCGGAATGCGAAGATGCTGCTAATCTGGCGATGTGCATGGCAACAGTTGTCAGCAACTGTTGCGTAATCCCCAATCCGCTAACAACAACATTTTTGACCTACATGGGTCAACCAGGCCCAACCAAAGAGCAACACTGACTTATGAGAGGCCTTGGCCCTCTCCCCCGAAAGACTACACTGATATGAGGGAACAACCCCCGCCCTTATATATAAGTCGTGGTCTGCCTCCCCACAACCGATAGGGACTAAACCCAACAATCTCTCTCACACACATCGGTCACCATGGGCCCGCTAACACCAACTTTTCTAGCCCGCCAACCATGATTGACCACCCATGATTTCACCGGGATTTATTTCGGGCACCTGGGCTCTACTACCACTTGTTACGCAATTTTCGGTCTGCTAACCAACATTTCTTACCCACATGCGTCAACCAAGCCCAACGGGAGAGCAACACAGATTTATGAGAGACCTTGGGCCCTCTCCCCCAAATAGACTAGCCTCATAGGAGGGGACACCCCTCTCCCCCTGCCCCGTCCGGCCCTTTATATGTAATATTCTTCCTCCCCCCACAACCATGCGGGATAAACCCAACAACAACATTACCAGAGCATTCGTGGGAGTCAAAGAGGAAGATCAACAACTGAAGACGATGTTAGGTCATGTTTCAGCACATCTCATACGCAGGGCCTTGCTGCCGTCGGATCGATCCTTGACTTAGTGCTTCCATCGCTGCTACGGCTTGACGTGTGGCACACCCCTCAAGGACTATGGCGACATCTTCATCGTGGTTGTACTCATTGCCACCGCATATCCATCGCGGCATCATCTCTAGGTGACTGTCGCCTCCAGGTTTGGGATAGAAAATGCCTTGATATTTCCACGAGTATATCACTCAGAGTCATCTACCATTGTGGAGCAAATGGAGTATCATGATGCTTCCTAGTTTAACTAAGAGCACAATTTTACACCTTGTTTGCATTAGTGGTACTGTGTTTTGTTCATTTTCTCTTGTGCTATGATTTAACATTACGTAATAATATACGGTTGTGGGCACCAATGCAGAGGTCTAGGTGATCCTCCTTTTCTAAAGAAAAATATGTTTACGGCTTAAATTTATATGGAAGGAAGTACTCCTGTCGCAGTAAATTCTGGTGTAGTGTAAATGCCTTCAGCGAAGGAGTAAAACACGCACGATACCATGCGTTTGCAGCGAAATGAAATTTTCGGTACCAAACTGCCGGCACCAGGCGTACGTGGTACGTGGGGTCACGACGTTTGGTGGAGCTGCCGCCTCTGCTTTCATCCATTCTTTGACTGGACGGCAGCCATGTACACACCACACTACACGATTGCACGCCCGATGACAGACATGATTGTTTCTTCGACGTCCCTGCTGCGTCATATGGTTTCACACGTGCCTCTCGTTTCCCCCGGTCAACTTGTAGCGATATAGAAATGACAATGAGAGATGATGGATTCGCCATCCCACCAGAACACAGGACGATTCCCTTGTGCGGCCATAGAGGTAAAGGAATCGTGTTGCGTGGGTGTCAAAAACGTTCTTATATTTTAGGACGGAGGAAGTAGTTTTCTTGTAATGAAATGTAGTTTAAGATCTAGTACTTAATTCGTAGTTAGTACTTGGGGGTTGTTGGGATACTACCTGTCCGGCTGTCCCTACGAACCGATGAAGGGACATGTGGATCGAATCATGGCAAAATATGTTGTTTAGGCACGCAATATTTTTTCATATGTCGTTAGCAAGGTTGGTTTGTATCGGATAGTCTGTCAACTGCTACGATGATTGATTATTACAGTGAGAGAAGGAGAGTGAATAGATACATCAGTTTCAGCACAATTAATATGGGACGGAGATTTCTTATAAGGGGCAGGTCGCGGGTCGACCTTACCGTTTTATTTCATCAATGTTTAAGGGCGTATTTGGTTGTCATCCTAAATTTGTCACATTTTGTTATCCCACGAATTAGGCAAGTTTTGACTGAGTTAATCCTTGTTTAGTTTGCAGCCACACTTGTGGCAAGATTACTTTCATGCAAACTAGACTCTACATGTCATTAACTTGTACTCCCTCCGTTCTTAAATATTTGTCTTTCTAGAGATTTCAACAAGTGACTACATACGGAGCAAAATGAGTGAATCTACACTCTAAAATATGTCTATATACATCCGTATGTGGTTGTTCATTTGAAATCCTAAAAAGATAAATATTTAGGAACGGAGGGAGCAGAAGTGTGATAGGATTACTTCAAGTGGGGCAGAGGGTGGCCCCAATTTTGCTTGCTTGACCGTAGACATGTGGGGCAGAAAAAGAGTTGACAAAATGATGACAAGCTTAGCATACAAACCAAACATGCCCTAAGACTCTAACGGCAGCCTTCGACTTGCCGCCAAGCCGCGAAGTACCGCTCTGCCCCGAGCCCTGAGTTTCACCATGCGTGCATCAACCTTCAACCGTGACCGGTTCAAGCTTCGATCATCCCTCTATGAGCTTGCCATGCCTCTTTCCGTCACACCTCCCCCCCTATCTTGTGCTAGCCTTCTCACAGAAGATTGAGCAGAGGGGGATTGAAATAATCAATGTTGTGAGGTTTTGAGGTTTTCATTTGTCGTTGGCTCAAAAACTGTGATATTTGGAATCTGCTAGAATGGCACCTCCCTAATTCCAAATGGAAGCTCCCGATAGTCAATTACTCTAAATTGTTTATTGGAGATATTTTCTAAGTAGTCTTCAAAATCAAAATATAAACAGGGTTTCCATGACTAGGAGGTGGCATGCATAGTTCCCGGAAACATAAGCAACTCTTAGGGTGCAAAAGTAGAAAAAAAACACGAACGATTAGATTTGAATTGGATGCTCCAGATTAGTGGCGCAAAAGCTAGCGCAAGTACATATTTTGTATATTGCACCAGCTCCCACGCACGAATCTAGAGAATCCATCCAAAATTAGACGATCCACATTTAATTTTTCTACTTTTGCATCCTAAGTTCTTGTTTAGAAAACGGAAAATATAGGAATTTTAGAAGATAGGAATCTTATAGGAGAATTTCCTTTCGTCGTTTGGAACATGCTATCCTACGTTTCTTTGAAAGTCTTATGGAATGGGTTATTCCGTAGGACCTCATATTTTCTTCTAGCTTCCTTTTTTTAGCAAATTCTTCTAGGTTTTTTTTTCTCATCTAGGTTCCTAAAAACAAAACAAAAGAAATGCTCTAGACATTGTAGACATGTAACTGAGCCGGCCCATTTCGTTCTTACCCTACGTGTTTGCCTGACAAAACCCCCGCAATACCTATATCTCGCTAAGTCCGAGTGCTCCTTCCGTCTCGCTTGAAGCTTTGCCCGGGCACTGTAGCTACTAGCCAGTCCATTTTGTCTTTTTGTTTGTTCGCTGGGTTTTGCTACTTCTTGAGCTTGTGTTGGTTTTCCCTTGAAGCGGAAAGGGTGATGCAGCAAAGTAGAGATAAGTATTTCCCTCTGTTAAGAACCAAGGTATCAATCCAGTAGGAGAAGAACGTGCAAATCACCAATACCTGCATAAACAATCAAACACTTGCACCCAACGTGATAAAAGGGGTTGTCAATCCCTTCAGGGTCACTTGCAAAGGTGAGATCTGATAGAGATAGATAAATAAAACTAAACAAAAGATAAAATATTTTGGGTTTTTGGGTTTATAGATCTGAAAGTAAAAGATTGCAAAATAGTAGATCGGAAACTAATATGATGAAAAATAGACCCAGGGGCCATAGGTCACTAGAGGCTTCTCTCTTGAAGGCAGATAATACGGTGAGTGAACAAATTACTGTCGAGCAACAGATAGAAAACGATATCCAAGGCAATGATTATGAAATATAGGCATCACGTCCGTGTCAAGTAGACCAATCCTGCCTGCATCTAGTACTATTACTCCACACATCAACCGCTATCCAGCATGCATCTAGAGTATTAAGTTCATAAAAAAAGAAGTAATACCTTAAGTAAGATGACATGATGTAGAGGAATAAACTCATGCAATATGATGTAAACCCCATCTTTTTATCCTTGATGGCAATAATTCAATACGTGTCTCGCTACCCCTGCTTTGTCACTGGGTGAAATCACGCAAGATTGAACCCAAAGCTAAGCACCTCTCCCATTGCAAGAAAAATCAATCTAGTTGGCCAAACCAAACCGATAGTTCGAAGAGAAATACAAAGCTATCAAATCATGCATATAAGAATTCAAAGAAGATTCAAATAATATTCATAGATAAGCTGATCATAAATTCACAACTCATCGGATCTCGACAAACACACCGCAAAAGAAGATTAAATCGGATAGATCTCCAAGAACATCGAGGAGACCATGGTATTGAGAATCAAAGAGAGAGAAGAAGCCATCTAGCTACTAGTTATGGACCCGTAGGTCTGAGGTAAACTACTCACGCTTCATCAGAAGGGCAATAGGGTTGATGTAGATGCCCTCTGTGATCGAATCCCCCTCCGGTAGGATGCCGAAAAAGGCACCAAGATGGGATCTCACGGGAACAGAAGGTTGCGACGGTGGAAAAGTGTTTTCGTGTATGCTTCTTGTGGTTTGGGAATATATGTGAATATATAGGAGGAAGAACTAGGTCAGGAGAGTCATGAGGGGCCCACAAGATAGGGGGGCACGCCCTACCCCCTGGGCTCGCCTTCCACCCTTGCTGCCGCCTCGTGGCTCTTCTGACTTAGAACTCCAAGTCTCCTGGGTGCCTTCTGGTCCAAGAAAAATCATCGCGGAAGTTTTATTCCGTTTGGACTCCGTTTGGTATACCTTTTCCGCGAAGCTCAAAAATAAGGAAACTACAGAAGCTGGCACTGGGCTCTAGGTTAATAGGATAGTCCCAAAAATAATATAAAATAGCATATTAATGAATATAAAATATTCAAAATAGATAATATAATAGCATGGAACAATAAAAATTTATAGATACGTTGGAGACGTATCAGATTTCATTCGTGATTTTCTTCTGTTTTTATTGGTGTGGGTTCCTTCTCCAGTTTTAAATGTTCGGGTCTGGGTTTTATTTTATTTTATTTCTTCAGCAGTTTTCTTTTTTTTCTTTTTTATTTTCTTTCTATTTGGTTTTCTTTTGTTTCTTCCTTGGGTTTTATTTTTTGCACTTTTTTCTCTAGTTTTCGGGTCTCCTTTTTCTCTTCGGTTTTCTTTTCATTGTTTCTTTGGTTTTTATTTTCTATACTTTTTTATGTTTTCTTTCTTTCTTAGTTTTCATCAAGTTTTTTTGTTTGTGTTTGGTTTTGTTTTGCTTATCTTTGTTTCCTTATGGCTTTTTTGGATTTTCCATTTTTCTAGGTATTTCTTGGTTTTCACCGTTTTTTTATTTTTTATTCAACAAATGTCAACATTTTTCATACATTTGCTAATTTTATCTATACATTAGGAATATTTTTTTATACACATTTAACATTTTCATAAATTGATGTTTGATGACAGCTTTTTGATACACATTCTAAAGATTTTTATATATTAGGAACATTTGTTAGTACATATTTAACATATTTCAATATATGGTTAATATTTTTATACACTATCAACATTTTAAAAAAAATATGTATACATTTTCCGTATACATTGGAACGTTTGTTATACATGTTTAACATATATGAAACAGATAGAAACATTTTTTCAAATATTTGTGTTTGATGAGTACTTTTCAATACACATTCTACATTTTTTGTGTACACCAGGAACATTTTTTATCCACGTTTATTTTTTTAAATACATGATTAATATTTTTTTTCAAATGCTTTATTAATATGCATGATCAGCTTTTTCATATGCATTGTATTCTTTATACATTTTTCATATACATTAGAAACATTTTTTCTGCACAAATTTACAAATGCTAGATTAACATTTTTATAATACTTCGAAGTATAAACAAAAGTAAAAAAGAGAAAGCAAAAAAAAAAACATGAAAAGAAACAAAGTTGTGGGCTCCTGGGCCAGCCCAATCTTGCTCTCCTTCAGGGCAGGCTTCCCTATGTCTCGCTTCAAGCGAGATGATACATAGGCGCGCCCCAGGAAAACGCTCCCGCAAGAAAGAGGAGAGCAACTAATCAAGAAATCCTCCTTCGGAAGCCTCCGCAAGGGTCACTTGGTGTGGGCTAGAAGCGTGCAACTTGTCGCGCTCTGGACGCTTCCTTTGGATTTTTTTTATGTGTTTTCAGCTTTTAGATGATTTATTTTCCTTTTTTAGCTTTTTGTGGTTCTCCCGTTTTCTCTTAGGGATTTGGAAAAAATAGGCGAAAAAACATGCTCTATTTTTTTCGCGAGAAGTACATATTTACTTCTGGTGGAGGCACAGATTTGCTTCTATGAGAGGTATGGAAAAGGAAAAATGCATTTTTTTTTCTTTCACGGGAGGAACAGATTTACTTCTCATGGAGACACGGATTTGCTTCTGCGAGAGGCAAGGCCCTACCTTTTGGAAAAGTGAAAAAACATGTTTTTTCTTTTTCCTTATGCGAGACGCACAGATATACTTCTCAGGGAGGCACAGATTTGTTTTCTCGAGAGACATGGTCTTGCATCTCGGAAAGAAAAACAAATATTTTTTTCCTTCCGCAAGAGGCACGGATTTACTTCTCGAAGATGTACGGATTTGCTTCCGCATGTGGCACGCTCGTGCCTCTCAGAAAGAGGAAAACATGTGTTTTTTCTTCCATGAGAGGCACATATTTACTTCTCGTGAAGGCATTGATTTTCTTCCCCATGAGGCACGATTGTGCCTCTCAAAAAGAGTAAAATATGTTTTTTTCTTTCATAAGAGGCACATATTTATTTCTCATGGAGGCACTGATTTGCTTTCGCGGGAGGCACGGTTGTGCCACTCGGAAAAGAAAAAAAATGCATTTTTTCTTCCGCGAGAGGCACAAATTTACTTCTCATAGAGCCACGTACTTGCTTCCGTGAGAGGTACGGTCGTGCCTCTCGGAAAGAAAAAAACGTGTTTTATTTTTTCTTCCGTGAAAGGCGCTGATTTACTTCTCGTGGAGGCATGGATTTGCTTCCACGAGAGGCACGGTCGTGGCTCTCGGAAAGAAAAAATATGCTCCCGGTTCGGGTTTTTTGTTTATTTTTTTTTATGAAAAAAGTTCGTGAAAATCTATCAACATGGATCTAGTTTTGAAGATCTTAAAGCGAGGAATCTAACTGTGAAAACAATTGAAGATTTGAACGCAAGATTTGAGAGATAAAATGTTTAGAATAAACGAATCTACGGAAAAAAAATTCTCAGGTTACGACAAGAATACACATTCGGTGAGGCAAATTGGGCCTTGCACACCATTCCGAGGTAGCAAACAGAACCGGAAGCCCGGAACGCCCAATGCACGCACCGTCCCCACGCGGCGCTCCCCCGGACGCGCACTCCGTCGAGCACCTTCCCCACGGCGGCCCCCTCCTCCACCGCCTCCTCCCGGCGTGCGCTACCGTCCCCTCCCTCCGCGCCCTGCACGCGCGCCTCCTCGCGCACGGCCTCCTCCGCGCCCTCCGCGCCCGCACCAAGCTGCTCAGTTGCTACGCGGCGCTGGGCGACCTCGCCTCCGCGCGCAGGGTGCTCGATGAAACCCCGCGCCCGGACGCGTACACCTACAGGGTCGCGCTCGGGTGGCACGCCGCCGCGGGGCGCCACGCGGAGGCCGTCGCGCTCCACCGGGGCATGCGGCGGCGGTGCCCCGAGGCGCAGGACGACGTCGTCCTGCTGTCCCTCGCGCTCAAGGCCTCCGTCAGGTCGGCCGACTTCCGCTACGGCAGGCGGCTGCACTGCGACGCCGTCAAGGCCGGTGGCGCGGACGGTTTCGTGATGAACTGCCTGGTCGACATGTATGCCAAAGCCGGCGACCTGGAGAACGCACGCAAGGTGTTCGACAGGATCCTTAGCCGTAACGTGGTGTCGTGGACGTCGATGCTCAGCGGCTGCCTTCAGAATGGTCTAGCCGAAGAAGGACTGGCGCTGTTCAATGAGATGAGGGAAGGGCGTGTGCTGCCGAGCGAGCACACGATGGCAAGCGTGCTCACGGCTTGCACCATGCTCGGCAGTTTACACCAAGGGAGATGGGTTCATGGGTCAGTGGTCAAACATGGCATGGTCTTTAACCCTTTCGTTACTGCAGCGATGCTGGATATGTATGTCAAGTGCGGACAGCTAGAGGATGCCCGGCAGTTGTTTGATGAGCTCGGTTTTGTTGATCTTGTTCTCTGGACGACAATGATCGTGGGGTATACGCAGAATGGGAGTCCTCTTGATGCATTGCTTCTGTTTGCTGGCAAGAAATTTGTGCGCATTGTTCCTAATTCAGTGACCATAGCAACTGTTCTTTCAGCTTCCGCTCAGTTGCGCAACTTGTCTCTGGGAAGGTTGATTCATGGGATGTCAGTTAAGTTAGGTGTGGTTGAGAAGGATGTGGTGATGAATGCGCTCGTAGATATGTATGCAAAGTGTAAAGCAGTGTCAGAGGCCAACGGGATATTTGGAAGAATTTCAAACAAGGATGTTGTCACATGGAATTCATTGGTCGCTGGCTATGTTGAGAATGACATGAGCAATGAAGCTCTAATGCTATTTAGTCAGATGAGGGTGCAGGGTTCTTCGCCTGATGCCATCTCCGTAGTGAACGCCTTGTCAGCCTGTGTTTGTTTGGGTGATCTACTTATCGGTAAATGTTTCCATGCTTATGCTGTGAAACACGCATTTCTGTCCAACATTTACGTCAACACTGCTCTACTGAACCTGTACAACAAGTGTGCTGATCTCCCATCTGCTCAGAGGGTGTTCGGTGAGATGAATGACCGCAATTCTGTCACTTGGGGTGCTATGATTGGAGGCTACGGTATGCAGGGCGATTCTGCTGGCTCGATCGACCTTTTTAATGAAATGCTGAAGGACAATATCCAACCAAATGAAGTAGTCTTCACAAGTATCCTTTCCACTTGCAGCCACACTGGGATGGTTTCTGTAGGAAAGAAGTGTTTTGAGAGCATGGCACAGTATTTCAACATCACTCCTTCAATGAAGCATTATGCATGTATGGTTGATGTGCTATCCCGTGCCGGAAATCTGGAGGAGGCATTGGAGTTCATACACAAGATGCCAATGCCAGCGGACATTAGTGTCTGGGGAGCTTTTCTCCATGGGTGCAAGCTCCATTCCAGGTTAGAGTTTGGAGAAGAAGCTATCAATAGGATGATGGTTCTTCATCCTGACACGCCAGATTTTTATGTGCTCATGTCCAACTTGTATACCTCATACGGGAGGTGGGATAAGTCTCTTGCTATCAGAAGATCGATGCAGGAAAGAGGACTAGTCAAGCTACCCGGGTGCAGCTCTGTGGGACTTGAAAATGGGTGAATTTGATGTTCTCTAACAAAGGCCATAGAGTTATATTTTTTTTCACACTTGATCGGTCCATAGAGTTACTGATTATTCAGGAGAATCTCTCTTTGTATCTCCTGTGTACACTCATATCTTATGGCAGCGAGATCCAGAATTAGGATGGAGCAATATAGATGTGGAGTTTGTTGTCTGGTTCCTGAGGATCTGGCTCAAATTTTGGAATGAACCCTGAAACAGTGAGGATAACTGATAAGGTCAAATATTGAAATGAAATCTGAGGTGATGAGTATACCTGGCAAGTGTTGGCAGAACATTATAAGGCTGTTCATGTTGAAGCTACATGGTGACATGAGATATTCAGATTTTCAGACCTCATCAAAATGTACTGTTACTGTTAGAACACACTGTTGATGTTGATATGCTGCTGGTCTGCCATGACAAGGCTATAACCATATCAACACTAACAAAGTTCTTGAGACTAGGCTCATCTGGGCCCATGATTCATGAAGAAGCTTTGTTTGCCTCCAGCGCATGGTAAAATGCCTGGTTATCTATACTGAATGACATCTGGATCCTGACTGCAAGCGGCCAAAGACTGAGGATCTACTACTAGGTAGGAACAAATGAACTAAATTATCATACAGTTCATAAGTTAATTATATCTTGTCTCATAAGCTGGACAATAGTTCTTGTTTGTCATGAATCTCATTTCTTCATCAATCAAGTTACTTAACAGCCCTTTCTTCGTATTACTTTAAAGACATGGTGATTAAGCCTACTGGTACTGCTATTTAACACGATTTGAATTTAGCCAATTTACTTAATGGACACTAATATATATATATCTTTGGCCAATGGCAGCAGGCAGAACACATGTCTCGAAATCTGGAATGGCACACACTTTGACTGGCTGAAGAAGATTCTGCCATGGCCAAGATGGCGTAGCTCAGCAGCAAACCTATGATAGCCAGTGCTGAAATACTGCAGTTCATTCAGCATCTTAAGCAAAAGAGCTGCCCTCAATAACTTTTTTTTTTTTATAAAGAGAGCGCTCCCTCCAATCTCAGTTAGCAGAAACCACATTGTCATTACAGCCACCCTCAATAACTTTCCCTCGAGAATCTATTGTGCAGTAATGATTTGTTACCAGGAAAGCAAGTACTAACAAAGCTCGTATTCTGGCTTCTAGTAATGTTGGTTAACACTTTTAACCATACTTGTAGAAAAGCACAAATTATTCTGTAGCTCACATGTTATGCCAATTGGCAATCAAATATTACAATTTACGATCCATTACAAGGGTTCTATTTTCAGCACTAGGTTTTTGTGAGCGACTTTAACTTTATGCTGATGAAGCAGTTGGGCTTCCCCATGAGCTGGTAATACTGTTGTATACTGGCGTGAGAGTCTGTGCCTTGGGTTAAAACCTTGGCTCTGGTTGGGAATTGAGATGGAATGTGTTTGTTATGAGTCAGTTCTGACTCTTCTCCCAGCCACATAAAATTGGCACCCGAGGGTTAAAAATTATTTGAGCTCAGCAAACGCTCTCCAGAGAGGATTACCTCCAAAGAATCGACTAATCATCTGTTAAGAGATCAGAGCAAATCCCAGTGGATCACCAGTAATCACCACAGGAGCAAACACCATCTCTGAAATGGTGAAACCTTGACGCATCCCTAACCACAATCAGCCTCTGCGTCACCTTGGATATAATCTTGGTGGCGTTATGACAGTCCAGACACACCCTCAGGTTCTTGATTATCCTGATCTCTGTCCCAGGTTCCGTATTCAGTAATCCAAAGGCGATGGCCAGCTTCTCGCTGTGCACCTTTACCATATGCTCCTTCTCTTCCTCCTCGACGTCATACAATGCTGCCTCCGTGTCGGGTCGGTACCCAGCCTCAATCATCTTTGTAGTTAGCTTCTCCAAGTACGAGTAGATGGCGTCTGACTGTGGGTGGGCACGATCGCCAGCCATGAAGACATGCGGTTTGTCACCTATCTCGATTAGAGTACACCCTGGTGTTTTCACCAGCTTCTTGCTCTTGGCCTCCTGCCTCACCCCAGCTGCTTCAGAGTACTGCTTCTTTGACGTGTACAGATTGGAGAGCAGCACATAGTAGCCGGTGTTCCCAGGTTCTAGTTCAAACAACTTCTGGGAGGCCAATTTTGCAAGGTCGGCATCCTTATGAACCATGCAAGCAGCAAGTAAAGCCCCCCACACGCCAGGTCCAATGGCGCTCTTGGGGAACTCTGAGATGAGCTCATGAGCCTCCTTGAGCCGGCCAGCTCGGCCAAGAAGATCCACCATGCAAGTGCAGTGCTCGATACCTGGAGTGAACCCGTAATGGCTAGTCATTGACCGGAAGGCTGTCCGCCCTTCCTCAACCAATCCTCCATGGCTGCATGCATAGAGTACTGACAGGAAGGTGGAGCTTGTTGGAAGAAGGTTTGCATCCAGCATGTCCTTGTAGAGCTTCAAAGCTTCAGCACCTTGACCATGGAGGCCATATCCAGAGATCATCACATTCCAGGAGACCACATTCTTATTGTCCATTCTGTCGAAGATGCGGCGAGCTTCAGCAATGCTTCCGCACTTCACATACATGTCAATGAGCGCTGTCATGACATAAACATTGAGTTCGAGGTTCTCCTTGGAGATGATCTTGTGTACCCACTTTCCCAATGACAAAGCTCCAAGCTGTGCACAGGCCGACAGAGTGCTCGAGATGGTGAGCGGATTTGGTGGCACATTGAGCGCCTGCATTTTCTGGAAGAGTGCAACGGCCTTCTCCGTCAAACCATTCTGGGCATACCCCGATATCATGGCATTCCATGATTCCATGGTCTTTTCAGGCATTGCATCAAAGGCTTTCCTTGCAGAGTCCATGTCGTTTAACCTACAGTACAGAGTGGTAAGCGCTGTCGATACAGGAGCATTGGCATCAAACCCAGCCTTGACAACATGTGCATGTAAGCACCGAGTAAGCTGTTCATGCCCAAACGGACTGTGCACCGGGATCAGCGCCACCAACGTGCTCGAGGTTGGCCTCAAGCCCAAGGTCACCAGATCCTTAAACAGCTCCACCGACAATCCAACCATGCCATTAACCGAGTAGCCTGAGATCAAGGCATTGTATGCAACCAAATCCGGCACCACCATCCTGTCAAAGAGACGCCGTGCACACTCCGTGTCCCCGCACTTGGCATACAGTGAGATCAGCGCCGTCACAACATGCTCGTCTTGTGCCAATCCACATTTCTCCCCGAAGGCATGGACGCACCTTCCCATCGTCACATCCGCAACCTCCGCTGCTGCCGGCAGGACGGATGACAATGTCGTCGAGTCAGGCTGCGCTGATCCTGCCCTGACCATCCGCACGAACGCCTCCATGGCCTCCGAGCTGGACAGCACGGCGAGCAGCGTGTTCCAGAGGACCGTGTCCGGAGACGGCACTGCGTCGAACACCTTGCGTGCGTCATCGCCTCTCGACAGCGTGGAGTAGAGCTTGGTGAAGGCCGACGCCACGAACGTGTCCCCCGCGTACCCCGCGGCCACGGCGAGCCCGTGCAGCGCGCGCGCGGAGGCGGAGAGAGAAGCGACGCCGCCGCGGGAGCTGGAAGAGTTGAGCGAGGTGGCGGCGAAGGCGAAGGAGAAGGAGTCGGGGGAGGGGAAGAGGAGGTCGGGGCGGAGGCACGGGAGGGAGCGGAGGAGGGCGTTGCGAAGGAAGCGGTCGGGACTGGGGACTGCGCGGAAGAGGCGGAGGAGCTGGCCGGGAGGTGCGCGGAGGGCGGCGTAGCGGACGAGGAGCGAGGTGGCCGGGGCGGGGTCGACGGTGTAGTGGCCGGAGGCGAGGCAGACGGCGAGGATCTGGTCGAGGTGGCGGAGCGTGGAGGAGAGGGCGATGAGGCGTGCGTACGAGCGGCGGAGGGCGCCGACGTCGGCGACGAGCGCGGCGGCGGGGGGCGGCAGGCCGAGAGAGGGCATCGGTTCCGTCGGGCGGTGCGGGTGGCCGGGGCTTGTTATGTGGTTTTTGAAGTTAGAAATGTAGCCGTTCGATCGCTGATAGACGGCCGACATGCAAACGTTTCAATTTGCTAACGGAATGGCATATTTATCCTAGAATGGGCATTATAATAATTATATTACTTCCTTCAAAAAAAATTATGTTACTGACCGAATGATATAAAATACAAGATGTCTATGAAAAATGGTGTCAAAAAGTGTGTAAGGAGTGGAAGAGCCCCCGGGATGGCGAGCTCCATGGCTTTGCCGTGGCAGCCATGGATGTGGTTCCTCCCACCCAGGAGGGCCGTGGCTTGGGGGTTGGCCGTCTTCCCTCGTCTTCGTCTGTGTTCTTCTGGTTCGTGCTCAGTGTGTGTCTACCTCGTGCGGCGATATCCTATGCGACTATTGCAATGGCACACATGTGATGTGACGTCGTCTTGGCTTGCGTGACCTTTCGATTGTGCCACACGACACAAGTGGTGTAGTGACATTCGGCAGTCTCGGATGCGCGGTGCCTTCCGATTGCGTCGATGGTGCAGTGTCTTGGTTTGGTCTACTAGGCGATGCCCTTCGACCTTGTCGGTGGCACACAAGTGTCGAGATGTCATCTTGGCTCGTGTGTCCTTTCGATTATACCCCACGGCGCAGGTGGTGTCACGGCGTTGTGTACTCTCAGATGTGTAGCGCCTTTGATTGCGTCAATGGTGCGGTGTCTTGGCTTGGTCTCGGCTGGCCAATGACGTTCAATAATTTGTTACTTTGGCGGTGCTCTTGTTGTATTGTTTGTGCTTTTCCTCTTTGCTTCTCCCCTGTTATGAGTGTGTGTTGTAAATGTGTGCCATTTTTTCTTTATCTCTTCTCCTCATGTGTCCCTCTGTATTTTTTGGTGATGATAGATTGCAAGTTTGTACTGCATGGGGTGATGCTTTTTCAGCGATTTCTAGATCTCATTTCAAGTGGTTGGTTGCTATTGTGTTATTTAAAGCCTAGTTTGACGAGGGCATTTGCAGGTATCCCTTTTCTTTATGTTAGTTCAATACACTTTTCAATCTCGATCCGACGGCATACAATCAGAAAAAGAAAAGGTAGTAAGTTATTTTTTAATGTTTTTATTGGTCGTTGTCCATACATTATAATGGCTTTTGTTTTCGTGATAATTATAAGATCTAATGTGTTCATTGATGGCTTTTCTCAAAGAAAAATAAATAAGATGAAGAGGAATGCATGCACTTGCTGCAAACCACTGAACCCAAGGACAAGGAGGTGCAGGCACAAATAAAAACCAGCGAAGCGGCGTACGAACCTGTGATTGGGTAGTTCGAGAAACTGTGGTATTCTCAGCCCACCAGAATTCAATTTCTGGTGCTTGCATTTATTCTTGAATTTATTTCAGGATTTCCGGGATGCGCATTCAGCGGGAGAAGACGTTCCTGTCGACGACGAGGTGTCTATAGTGACTTCGTAAATTTCAAGATGATATGCCAGCTCAGTCTTTCGAAGGGGTTCATAAAGGTAGGATGTGCATGTGTGCGTTCATAGGGGTGAGCGTATGCGCGTGTATATGAATGCTTGCGTCTGTATTGTGTTAAAAAAAAAGCGTCGGAACAACTTGTAGAAACGGAGGGTGCGATTAGTTTACTGCAACTTCTAGAAACGGAGGGTGTTCGTTTTAGGGAGTACTTTTATCAGAAAACAGAAGGTTCCTGACGAGCTTTGACCCTGAGGTCACCCATGACACCGCTAACCACCCGTACGTAGGCAGCCTCGAATCGATCCTCGCTTCGCAGCAATTTCCTCCTCTCCGCCATGCATCGTCTCTCATTCTCCGTACGTATAAATGCTCATGGAATGGGCCGATGCTTGTCACTCATCACTTGGACAAAGAAGTTAGCAGAACAAGTTCATCCATTCTCAACTCTCAAGAAACATCAGGCGGAAGCAGACAGCGGAAGCTAGCAATGGCCGGAAATCAGCGCAAGAGCAGCGGCGGCGCCAGGGTGTGCGTGACCGGAGCCACCGGGTTCGTCGGCTCCTGGCTCGTCAGGAAGCTCCTCGATGCAGGCTACACCGTCCACGCCACCATGCGAGGCACCGGTACGTTGGCCGGCCATGTGATTGATCATCTACCTACAGATCACCACTGTACTTATCAAATGGAGGAGACTGAGCATGGTAGCTCCGGTTCTGCAGGAGACGAGGAGAAAGTGGGGCGGCTGCGGCGGCTGGTGGTCCCCGGCGGTGTGGCGCCGGAGCGGCTGGTGCTGTTCGAGGCCGACCTCTACGACCCCGCCACCTTCGCGCCGGCCATCGCCGGGTGCCAGTCCGTCTTCCTCATCGCCACGCCGTTCGCGGACGGCGCCGCGGAGGCGGCCGTGGGCGCGGTGCGCGCCATCCTCCGGCAGTGTGCGGAGTCCAGGACGGTGAGGCGCGTCATCCACACCGCCTCGATGTCGACCGCCTCGCCGCTGACCGCCGCCGGGTACAAGGAGTTCGTCGACGAGTCGTGCTGGACTCCGTTCGACGTCGACTACCCTCTCCGGAGCGCGGACTTCGACGTGAGGGCCGATCGATCGTGCTCTTCTTCTTCCACGAACCAATTTGGTCGCGATATATGTCAAACTTACGGTGGAACTAATCATCATTTGCATGCAGAAGTACATGCTGTCGAAGCTCCTGTCGGAGAAGGAGCTGCTGAGCTACAACGACGGCGAGGACCCGGCGTTCGAGGTGGTGACGCTGCCCTTGGGCCTCGTCTCCGGCGACACGCTCCTGGGGCGCGTCACGGAGGCGCTGGAGGTGGCCGTGTCGCCGGTGTCCGGGAACGAGTCCCGCTTCGGGTTCATGAGGCTGCTGCAGACGGTGGCGGGGTCGGTGCCGCTGGTGCACGTGGACGACGTCTGCGCGGCGCTCGTCTTCTGCATGGAGCGGCCGGGCCCCGTCTCCGGCCGCTTCCTCTGCGCCGCCGCCTATCCGGACATCGACGACGTCGTCGACCACTACGCCAGCAAGTACCCTCACCTCGGCCTCCTCAGAGAGTAAGCAGCCATTGTCAATCCTTTCTTGTTCGCCTGAAATCAAATCCAGCCGACAAGTTGCATCCGCTTGATGGACTGGATTGATGTGATCATGTCAGGACCGAGGAGGTGGCGAGGGTGCAACCTGAGAGGAACAAGCTGGGGAAGCTGGGTTTCCGGTACAAGTACGGGATGGAGGAGATACTGGACGGCAACGTTGAGTGGGCAGCGAGGCTGGGGCACCTTGATGCTTCCAAGCTCAGCGCGCAACACAACGATATGAACGAACATTGATTAGTGGTTGTGCGGTGCATTATACACGCGGTTGTTTGATTTTTCTTTTATGCGTCTTGTGCGTTTCTAAATTCATATCATTGGGAAGTACATGTACTGTAAAGGAAATGAGAGGTGCGAGTGATAAATAAATATGCTTTTGATTTGTTCGATCGGTGATTTTGTTTGCTCTTGTTAAATGACCTTTTGCAACCATTGCAGGTGCACTGTTTCGGATCCAAGATCCAAGAATTTACAAAGTAACTCCCACAGCTAAGAAATTACAGTGAAATCATTTGGAGACATATTCTACGTGGTGTCAATATTTGCAAGATAAAATGTTGCAAAGGCTTCAATCCAGAGACTGCAATTGGACAGGAGTTGCAGTACTACAACTCATTCACCAGCACATGCTTAATTACTACCAATAAAGGTTTCTGAAAATCCTTGTCCATCCAAAAATATGAAAAGCCATGAGCGATGAACGCATTTGGTCCGGGATGGTCCACTAGAAGTGCAAGCCATTAACCCACAAATTCTTCACCATAATGTCGCCTCGCCTCGTCGCCTGGCGCGCCTGCTTTGTGCCCCATCAAGGCCGCGCCGTGCCTTCCCCTCCTCGCCTCGCCGCACTCGCGCCAAAGGCGGTGCTCTTTGGAGCCGTCGCGTCGCGTCGCCTCCCCGCGCGCTGCGAGCTCCCCTGCCTGCTGCATGTTTGATGAAATGTCGAGATGGACATGTCAAAAATGGGTCTGACTCCTTTTCAAAAAAAATGGGTCTGACTACCATTGGACGCACCGGCTGACTCAAATGAAAAACCGGACATGGATGCACGGACGGGCGACCCAAACGAACAAAAAGGATAAAAATCGGTGTCCGTTTGGATCGACCGGTTGGAGTTGCACTAAGTTTCAACTGTCAAAGATTAACATTATGAAGATACTTGCTCCTAATCAGAGTAGATGTCATGTCTCGATGTCGTTGTCTGCTCGTAGTCTCGGCCATAGAGTTTTCGGAGCACGTTCATGTGAGATGGCTCTCCATGATGTCTGGATCTCCACGTTATGTGATAGTTCTATGC
Organism: Aegilops speltoides; assembly: GCA_021437245.1. Lineage (NCBI taxonomy): Eukaryota > Viridiplantae > Streptophyta > Magnoliopsida > Poales > Poaceae > Aegilops > Aegilops speltoides. The sequence continues at coordinate 101,434,026 of CM038147.1, forward strand.
TTTGGTCACGTGGTAATATCTACATCAAGGATATGCACTCCAGCAACTATCTCCTGGCATGAATGCCGTGGAACGGTCTAGATTTCAATTTCCTGCGCCCATGTATGTGTGACCTCCCACACAGCTTTTGTTAAGAGTTATGTCGAATATTGTTGTACAAGTTAGGTTACAGTTGGACTTGGTTTTGGACTGTGTGTAGACAGGGTAGGAGTTGTGTCCTAATAGGACACTTGTATCCTAGGCCTCTCATATATAGCGGGGGTAGACACACGATGTAACCTATGCCAACATAATAGCACGAGCACGCGGGGGAGCCGGTGGCGTGTGCCGGCGCCCGGGCGGCGCGGGGTGCGGTATTGTGACGGTGTCATGGGGAGGAGCGCCCGTAGTCAAGCCCCGGGGATGTAGCCATGATGGTGAACCTCGTTAACAAATCTCGGTGTCGTTCCTCATGTGATTGCTTGGTCCTCGGTAGATCGACGGTGGTCTCGGATTTATTCTAACAAGTGGTATCATGAGCAAGGTTCGAGAAGGTCACGGATCGTTGATCTAGAGGATGGATCGTCGTCATGTTTCAGTACAATAACGATGTGCGGAAGTGATGTTCCGCGGTGGTCGTTGGGTGCCCTATCGACGAGATCGGGACAAGCATCAGGCAGAAGGGTGCGTGGCAGAAGCTGGCAGACCTAGCGGACAGCAGCGGCGACGAGATCGGCAGATCAGGCTGCGGCGGAGTTCGTATCGGGCACGTACAGCGGCAGGTGGCGGCAGGAGCGCTAGGGCGTGCAGCGGCCAAGCGCGTTGTTGCGCAGACGGGCACGCGCGGTCTGCGGGCTAGGGGCCCAAGCGCTGGCGCTGGTGCTAGGAGGCCTGGTATGCAGGCGTGGCGTACGCGTGTTCGCCAGGGGCCGCAGGACGTGCTGAGTAGTGCAAACCAGATGATGCATGTGAGATTTTGTTTGGACAAAAAGGGGTTGGTTCCAAGGGATTGCACATCGTATTGGACATGGAAGTTGCTGGCTATACTACTGGCAGATCTGGATTAAAGAAAGAGCAAGAAAATAGTCAGGAGAGTCACGGGTGTTAAAGCCGTGGAGGAATATACAAGACTACTTGGACTACTTTTGGGTTCAAAGATGATAGCATGGCCGCGATGTTGTTCAGCGGACGCAGTCAAATGGAAACCGTGCATAAGGCTTGAGTGCCTATCGTCACATGGATACATAGAACCTGCTTGTGTACAGGGGCAGTTGGGAGATGACACTATTTTGTCTTGGCTGCTAGGGTACACGTACAAGTACTGGCAATGGATATGAAAATGATGGTGCAAGGAATAGATATTTTGCGCGAAAGTTTTCTATTAAGATTGCTGAGGGTTCAAAGAGTATGTGGCGAGGATGGCGACATGTGTATAAGGCTCAAAGGAGTCTGGAGCATGCCGTGACAGGATCATGCAAACACAGGGTGTCAAGGCAGTGCACAGTTGTGCGAGGCGGGCACGACACAGGGTGGAGCATGGTTGCAGTCGGATATTTCGGCTGGGTCGGACTGGACAGTCTGATGGATCGACATGGTTGTTGGTCAAAGGAGAAGACGGCGGTGATTTCAGCGACGATGACATAGGAGCGTGATGCTGATGGTGACCGACTTTCTGGGGCGTGGAAACACGTGGCGCATGCCTGAGGGCTTGTGCGGCTTCGACAAGACAATGACGCAAGGTTGATTCAAGGTTGTGTACACATGAGAGCTTGAAGTCGACAGGGCGTGGGGGTGGCTCGTACAACCACCATGGAGTCATGTTGAAGGTGGAGCTGGAGTCTGATGGACGACTTCACTCTGAGCTGATGCAGGGGCTACGACGTAAGGATCCAGAGAATCGCAGCCTATTTCAGCGGGATAGCGAGAGACACATGGATCAGACTGGGTACCAGTGGTCTGATGGAGACGTGATACTCGGCATCGGTCGGTGATGATCGGTGGTTCTCTGCAGTGGGGGTTGAGGCAGTGGGGCTAGCTACCCGGAGACTCGACCAGACACCGAGGCTCGACGCAGATGATATGCGGGGGCGTCGCGGTAAGCACGGGACACAATGTGTGCCAAAACACGGTGGTCGGACATGTGGTCGACAAATTATGCAGGTCTTTGAAGCGGTTGACGAGTACCGGATTCAAGTTAGTGACTGGGTCTATCGGTGCCGGTTGATGGACAGGAGTTGACCATGGGGAATCTGCGAAAGTGACGGAAAGTCTTAATGTCAAAAGCTGAGAGTACATGGCCGTATATTCCGTGGTGTTCAGTGCACATGGCAAAGTGCGAATGACATATACAGAAGGAGGCGGAGTGCTATAGCTGTGGGACATGCTAGAGACTATCCGGAGGAAAGTTGAGACAACTGTTAATTTGACTCAGGGTGACACAGGGCGACGGTGAAATTCTTTCAAGTTTCAGACAGGCGGTCAAGAAAGAGCGGTGAGGTTGAGTTCAGGTAACTCTTATATGTGGCATCCAATATGTGAGTTGTTCATTTTCATGCAGACAGTGGTCGGTGCATGATGGCATTGGACGGATTCCCCGGAAGTTGGAAGCACAAAGTAGAGTAATGAGGAACTTAATTTTGCTCGAGTGTTTGACTGTGAAGAAGACGAGAAGGGACTACAGTTGCAGGTGGAGTCACATGGAGTCTGGGAGTAGCAGTGGTGCTCATGGTGTATCTCAAGTCCAATGTACAAGGAGGTTCGACGCACGGATGAATCCAAGGTGGTGGAGAATATTCGCCAAGGTGGAGTTTGTTAAGAGTTATGTCGAATATTGTTGTACAAGTTAGGTTACAGTTGGACTTGGTTTTGGACTGTGTGTAGACAGGGTAGGAGTTGTGTCCTAATAGGACACTTGTATCCTAGGCCTCTCATATATAGCGGGGGTAGACACACGATGTAACCTATGCCAACATAATAGCACGAGCACGCGGGGGAGCCGGCGGCGTGTGCCGGCGCCCGGGCGGCACGGGGTGCGGTATTGTGACGGTGTCATGGGGAGGAGCGCACGTAGTCAAGCCCCGGGGATGTAGCCATGATGGTGAACCTCGTTAACAAATCTCGGTGTCGTTACTCATGTGATTGCTTGGTCCTCGGTAGATCGACGGTGGTCTCGGATTTATTCTAACATCTTTGTCTTCTTTGGCAAGGGGTGGTGGCAACACATGGTGAATTGGCTTGGTGGTGCTGTTCGAGCACCGGGTGTCGAGCTCCGGGGTGAAAATTCTAGGACTGACCATTGGTGGTTACGATGGCAGTATTCTACATGTATGTCCTTGTTGAAGGCATTCTTCAAAGCATGCTCAAATGTCCTCTCGAGGGTAAAACCCCTAAATTTGTCCTGCAATCATTGAGTCTCATAAAAATGGTGCTTGCATGTTGTCAAGGAAGGTGGATGGCGTTGTCGCTGGTCTATTGCTAGTCACTGGTCGTGTCGGTTTTCATTGTTTTTCTTCTTCTTCTTCAGTTTATTCTTTTTTGGTTGTGTGCATCCACAATGTCTCGATTAGGTCATGTGTCATTGCAAAGGTTGAGTGTATCATCTTGATATTAATACATTGTCCTTTGTCGAATAAGAACTTGTAATCACTTATTGAAATTAATATATTGTCTGTTGTCTGAAAAAACATCTAATCATTTCTTGCAGAGACCATCTTCATTTCGTAACTTCTCAACCATTTACAGTGAGATTTACTTTGAAATCAACTGCACCCCGTCTGCCTTGGTCGTTAGGTTGACACAATTCATTCCATCTCACTAAATGATACTTCTTGACTCCTTCCTCCTCATGACACAAAATGATCTTTTGAAAAAGAGTGCCATATTCTTTACTTTATTTATAGATATACAAATATGCATCCTACGTTTTCAGTAGACAATTAGAAAAAATCTGGACAATTGCAAACTTAAAAATTAAGAGCATCTTCAACCAGACCTCCTACTTCCCCCCATATGTCCGGACGAAACAATTTGGACACGACCTAGACTAAAAAATGTTGGGTTTAGTCCCACATCGGTTGTGGGAGGAGACATAACACGACTTATAAGGGCGGGGGTGTCCCCTCCTAATAGGCTAGTCTTTTGGGGGGAGAGGGCCCAAGGCCTGTCATAAGTCGGTGTTGCTCTCCGGTTGGGCCTGGTTGACGCATGTGGGTCGGAAACGCTGGTGATAGCGGACCCGGGATTGCGTAACAATTGGTATCAGAGTCCAGGTGCCCGGAATGAATCTCGGTAGACTCACGGATGGTCGGTCATGGTTGGTGGGCTGGAAACGCTGGTGTTAGCAGGCCCGTGGATGACCGATGTGTGAGGGGGAGATTGTTGGGTTTAGTCCCACATCGGTTGTGGGAGGAGACATAACACGACTTATAAGGGCGGGGGTGTCCCCTCCTAATAGGCTAGTCTTTTGGGGGGAGAGGGCCCAAGGCCTGTCATAAGTCGGTGTTGCTCTCCGGTTGGGCCTGGTTGACGCATGTGGGTCAGAAACGCTGGTGATAGCGGACCCGGGATTGCGTAACAAAAAAAACTCCACCCAACCGAACCTCCATACACAATCCATATGTCTGGGCTGTCCGGCACCCCACCCTAGCCATATGTGCGGTAGATTTGGGACTGCCGGAATGCGCTTCCACGTCGGACTGACCAGCGAGACCTATGGGAAAACCCATTGGTCCACTCAGGAGGTCACCGGTTTGCTGTCTGCATTCATGGTGCCTTGTCGGCGTGGCTCCCGAGGGGCCAAACCCTTGCTATTGAAGACGAACGATGACAGCCAAACCCCAGCCGTCCTATTTTCCTCCCTTTCCCCTCCCGTCCGCGCCACCATGGAGTCCTTGCCTGCTCCGACCTCACCATATGCCCTCCACCATGGTCCGCGAGAAGGTCACATATTACAAGATTCTCATGTCGGGGCATCGGACGGAGCTCACGACGAGGTGCACGCCGTCGAGGCATGGTGCGTATCCTACATTGCAGTCAACCAATCTCCGAGCTCTCTAGGAGGAGATGGAGGTTGACTCCGCCGTCAGGTTCAAGGTGGCGGATGCCGCGGGCGGCGGGGGTGATGGCATTCGATGGAGGAGGCGGAGGGGGTAGTTGCGCTTCACCCAAGCCGAGGAGGCAGAGCACATCACGGTGGAGGCACAGTTCGCGGTCGAACACGCAGGTGCTTCCGCCTTCGTTGAGCTCATCCATGACATCATCCTCGTCACAATGAACCACACCATTATGGAGTTCCTCGAGTCCGAGTGGGGGGTGGCGGCGAACCTCCGCCAAATCCTCCTTCGTGACGTTGAGCAGGAAGAGCTCTTCGCGGACGACGTCGGCAACGAGGAGATACCCTTGATTCGAGCCGCCACCAATGATCATGAGGATGGCTGCTCTGGCAAAGGGGTCACCTAACTCTCCTCTGACGAGGAGTAGGAGTAAGGTACCACGTAGTTTGCAATTTTCTTTCAAATGTAGCTCTTTTTTATATGATGAACTACGTATGAAATCGACGTTGCATGACTTTGTATCGAATTGAGATTTTGGATAGGAGGATTATGACTGCCCGAACGGACAAATGGGAGGGGGGGGGGGGCGACGACTCCTCTCCGCGTACATATAAAGAATCATATTAGCCAACAGTAGTTTTTTTATCTAACAACCTAAATCACCATAACTTAATTTTAACAATTTTGCTAAAGGACATCTAGATGTACCATAAGTATTGGACATTTAAGTCCTATGCCATCGATTTTACGTGAAGATTCGCGTGCGTATTCTGTTTTTCTTTTCTTTTCCTTTCTATGGTTAATCGAGTCACTTAGACATGCAAGAATCTCGATGTGCCCTTTCATATACGAAGTTCTTACCAAACCCAGCGTGTGGTTAGCCAACCATGGCTGAAGATGCTCTAAGCTCTGCGTAGTGTTGAGTGATGAAAACCTTTACGTTCACAATACCGACGACAGTCTTTTTTTTTCTTCTTCTTTCTAGAACATGGTTCACAACAGCCGATTCACCAGAAATATACCTTTTCCAATTTACAAACCTGGTAAATGAATTGACCCCAGCAAAAACTCGCGCGCGCAAAAAAAATATGGCAGATGGAACAGAGACTAGCGCGACAACGACCAGAGATAATGCTTGGAAACGACTGCTCCAGCGGCATCCCCGTCGCCGGCGGTGTGCATCATCCAGCGCCTCAATAAATGGATTCTGGGAGTTGCATGTCCGCGACGAAGTGGATAAAGGTTGTTTTCTGGCAATTTGGCTGGTCCAGCTCGTGCCGTGCGCCGGCTGAAAAAGACCAACACCCGCCCGGCGCACAGCGCTTCACGTGTCCGCTGTCCCACCAGTGCCACCAGCCAAAGCCCAGGCTCTTTTCCGCACGCCCCCTTCGGTGTCCTGGAAATTCGCGGTATTGCAAAAGATGATTGGATCTAGTTTTGTTTTTCGCATACGATTGGATACTAGTATGGAGCATGTAAACTCCAAAGCGTACTTATTATTCCTAACTGTTTCAAAAATTACTAGATTCATTGATTTCAACATTATAAAGTATAGAGTCACATAAAATATATTTGCATCTCTACGCAGATTGGCTATTTGTGTATGCTAAAGCATTATTTTGCACATATGATTTCAAAATTATGTAACTAAATAGTTTTCTGGTATAAGAAATTCACGATCGGAATCCCGCTGTGGTTTTCAGAAGAATTGTTGACCTTCGCCAAAAAAAAAGAATTGCTGAAGCATATTATGATTTGTTACTCTTGAATTTTCCTAGTTCTATCTGTAAATTAATTGCTTGCAATGCTTGTCTAAAACAATGAAGACGTATCCCTCTAGAGGGCCATTTTGGCTCTGAGGAGCATAAGCTCCCGCATGAACAATAAATTCAAAAAATAGTAAAATAATAATAATAATAAAATAATTTTATTATAGATGTTCATGTTAGTGTAAAAGTGTGCTTGACAATTTTCCTGTGACATGGGACATCACTGTTTTGTTAGTGAAAAAATAGAATTAATCGTAACATCTGGTGAATGTTTTTGTATACATGTCAAAATGCTAAAGCTTTTCACCTAAAAAATTACAGGTAGCATTTAGATGTGACCATGAACTCATCTATTTTTTTTGTTCGATTGTTTCAAAATAAATAAAAACATTTTTAGAGCGCTATCTCTTTTCTTTGCTACAAATACAGAGCATCGAGGGGTCCAATCGGCAAAAGCAACCTCCGTCCTTAACCAGAATCAGCGCGAACCAATCGGGCGCCGCTACCGCGCTAAACCCCCACCACGCGCCCGCCCACCCCCACCCCCACTCTGTTCCCACGCGGCCGCCCACCGACGCGCGGCAGCCAACACCCCACGCGCATCATGGCCTCGTCCACCGCGGCCGCGGCGCTCACCTGCCTCCACCCCGCCGCGCAGGCCTCCCGGCTCCCTCCGGCCGCCACCGCCTGCTTCGCGCGCCTCCCGGCGGCCCACTCTGGGGCCTGGGGCAGGGCGGCGGTCTCCGTCGCGGCCCCTCGGCGGCGCAGGCGGGCGCCCGGCGTCGTCTACGCCGCCGCAACCACGGAGAAGAGCATCTACGACTTCACCGTGAAGGTAGGTGGCTAGCTCTCTCCTCGTAATTTTCGCGATATTTGTGAATGTGTGGCGCTTTTTCGGTGGCATCGTACTTGGGTTGCGTGTGAGGCGCGACCGTGCGCCGTGGGTGAAATTGTACGGGCGGTGAAGTCGCTGGTAGTACTGTTCTGTCGCTTGTCGCTGTGTTAGATGTCTGATGCAGTGTCGTCGTTAGGTAGGTGGGATGTGCTGTATCCATCGGTAATACTTATATTTTATTTGAAATTCTCCGTGGCGTTGTTGGGCATGCTTGAAATTGGCAGCATCAGGCCAATGTATTTGGAGATTTGTATGTTACTCCCTCCATTCGATAATACTTGTTGTGCTTTTAGTTCAATTATGGAACGGAGGGAGTACTTACTAGACCACAGCGTTTTAACATCATCCACCGAGGGGGTAATAGCTTTGAATTGTTCGTGCGATTCCATGTCAAATGCTCATGGCATTTGGTCCTAGTATTCAACAACTTGAGCTAGTAACATATTTCAAAAATAATAATGATTACCTTAAATAAATGTATGTATGAAATGTTTTATTCGGATTTAGGAAATATATGCATTCCTACATGTTGTAGATCTATTTACCATCTATGTGTCGGTACATTGGATAAATATAGATATATTGGTGTAGTTGGTTTGCAGACTTAAACTGCACATGGAGGACATATTCAAGCAGATTCATTGTTCAAGTAAAATGATATGAGATTACGGGCAATTATGAGGGGTAAAATTTGGTTTTAGAGTAAAATTTAACTTTCATGAAATTGGCTGTGGCCATTTTGACCTGTCTTGTAGTGTGTTCATCTTTTTTGCCCCTAAGCATACTTTTGTGAGGTGATTAAATGTGCCCATTTTTAATTTTCGTGCCTGAAGAAACATTTCTCTGTTATTCAGGATATTGATGGAAAAAATGTTTCTCTTAGCAAGTTCAAGGGAAAAGCACTGTTGATTGTTAATGTTGCTTCTCAATGGTAATTTTCTTGGTATACATTTTTTTCCTAAGTCCAACATTAAGTTATTCTTGTTGTGCGTGAACTCTCACTTTTTTCTGTGAAACCCAGTGGGCTTACAACAGCAAATTACACTGAGCTATCTCATCTTTACGAGAAGTACAAAACTCAAGGTAATATGTATTTCTGGTTACACTTCTTTTCACTGGATTAGATATTTCTTATGGCATGAGAGACCTCTTCTTATTTAGAGACCTTTTCTGATTGGATTAATTTACTATTCTAAGAGCATAAGAAACTGACCAACAACTACTGGAGAAACACTTCACCCCCTTCTCAAAAATCTCTTGTTGGCATGGCATGAACATGAATTTAAAGATCATAGTAGGATGTATCATTTTCTTTCATCTTTTTAAAATTGCAGGGTTTGAGATTCTGGCGTTTCCATGCAATCAATTTGGTTTTCAAGAACCTGGATCAAATACACAGATAAAGCAATTTGCTTGTACAAGGTTTAAAGCTGAATTTCCTATTTTTGATAAGGTATGGGAACTCCAGCTTAAGAAGCAATGCATTGTATTCAGTATTTCCAGCTACTTGCCACAATTAATTGGATATGCATACAATGGCAGGTTGATGTCAATGGACCATTTACAGCCCCTATTTATAAGTTTCTCAAGTCGAGTGCTGGAGGATTTTTGGGTGATATAGTGAAGTGGAACTTTGAGAAGTTCCTAGTGGACAAAAATGGCAAAGTTGTGGAGAGATACCCACCAACAACTTCACCATTCCAAATTGAGGTGCGTTAAGTTTCTCTGTGGCTTTATAGTTTATATCTCTCTCATCGTTAATTCCAATTTTAATCTAATTATAGTGAATTTGGATCTCTAGTTCTAAGATTCCCCAGCATATGTTGGCATGTGGCGCTAAAAGGGTAATGAACATGTGCTCATTTGTCCATATGTAAAAAACAGTCCCTTGTGGGCGCAATCTTGTGGGTGTTGGGCATCCAGCTAAAACTAGCCTTGACCAACAGAGTACTAACTCCAATGTGTCTAGAGCGGTGTTGTTGTTCTTGGTGAACCTTAGATCTACATGAGTGGTTCAGATGGCACATACTCCAAGTTGTTATAATAGGTCATAGCGTACAGCCTTGGCAGTGCTGGAATTTACATAAACTTAAATGATGGAATTATGCTAAGTCCCTGATGACAGTTGCTCACAATGGTCCATGGGGCACCCACAGGCCACAGCCACAAGCAAGCAGCATGGGTTCGGAAAGCGCGTCAATTTTTTTCTGCCTTTCGTAGGATTATGTAATTGCAGTGGTGGATGGTTATATAATCTGCAGTTGATTTCGTGTCACCAACTCATCACTACAGACTGGAAAGCCATAGTCTGAAGTCAATTTGTCATAACACCAAATTCATCCACTATTTTGCTTTTGGCCCATTTTGCCACTGGGTTGCGCCGTTCATAAGATGGTTTTGCTTAATAGTTAATACACTCATTACTTCTCAAATTGCTTGATTTAGGAACGACAAACTTTTGTATCTCATTGAGGGCTCATTCCTTAAACCTCTCTTAGTTTACAATATTGCGGAGAACACCTTCAAAATCCCCTGCATGTTATCCTTCTTAGCATCTTGTGATGTCTCACACTGCTCACAGTCTTGTTGGCACGAATTATTTTCTTGCAGAAGGACATCCAGAAACTCACTGCGGCATAAGTGCTTTTGAGTCCGGCTTCAGTTAAGCACTCCTGTATATATTGCCTTTTTTTGGGTGGAAACTAGAGTTTTACTTGTGATTATGGCTCTTGTGCGATATAATGTTTCCCATTCCTGTAAAATAATAATTCACTGATATATATAGACATTTCTGGACTTCGGTTTTCATTGTTGGGGGCTTGGGGACGCACAAGCAACAATACTGGGCGTTTAAATACTTCCTGACGGTCTCTTGGCAATGAATGCGGAAAGAGCGAAATTGGTACCTGCCACAGTTGTCTACACATGCATAATTGTTTCAGCGTTCCAAAATAATCTACTCCCTCCGTAAACTAATATAAGAGTGTTTAGATCACTATTTTAGTAATCTAAACACCCTTATATTAGTTTACAGAGGTAGAACACGTCTTGTGAGGAGAGAACAAATTGGCCATTGCATCTCTTTCCTTCGGTCGAAGACTCAGTTTGCTGTTGTTGACTACATAAGTTCTTTTCCTCCTCGTCCTCCTCCTTTTTTTTGTTGCAGATCCGCCGACTCAGCGTGCCACTCGTTTTCAGCTTCCCCTCATTTGGCTCATTTTGCACCAAATCGCGTTCGTTGAGCAAGTTTAGGGAGCTAATTGTAGCATTTGTGAGAAGATGTACCAAAGTGAGCATCGGGGACAAATGATGTATGAGGGCATCTCCAACACCGGCAGACATCGCAAATGTCCGCTTCTTTATGTCTGGATGTGGTGCAGGAGGGAGTCATATCCAACGCTATTTACATTAATCTGGTTGAGAGGAGAGAGAGTATAGGGGGACTATGCATGTGATGGGATTTTGTGGTGTGTTATCCGGTTGGGAGGAGAGGGGGACCACGAATAAGTAAATTTACTGAAACTGGTATCTACCGGTGGACAATCCATCGTTCATTAAGATTGGCGCAACTCGTGAGGTATAAACAAGACAATTCTTTCCAACAGCAATACTGAAGAATACATCCTGCATGTCAGCTTTTCCCCAGAAGAGAGAGAGAGAGAGTACGCCCAGACCATGGAGAGTGACCGCGCATGCATGCATTGTTTCTCCCCACATAATGACATGCATTTTATTTCATCTTTGATTTTTAAATGAGTGATATGTTTTAAACTAAATGTCCATTTTTGAAACTTTTTATATATTTGAAATCGTGGTGACAAGACCTTCGGCTGAAGATCAATCTTGGATATATTTGGACTACTTTTTTATTTTATGTATTTCAATTATCTTTGAAACCACTTTCATAAAACATAAGTTTTGCTATTTCGTAAAAATGTTTTGAGAGTTTTCCTAATTTCACTCACTTGAGAAAACATATTTCACTCATTTTCAAAAGATGGATTTAGGCCCATTCAAAATGATGGATTTCACTCCTTCCAAAATTCATTTCACACATTACAAAAATTGATTCCACTGATTTCATCAAACACATGATTTCACTCATTTGATACAACTGATTTCAGTTGTTTCAGCTGAAAGAAAAACATGTTACAATAATTTTCAAAAGATAATTTAACTCATTTAAAGAAAAACTAGTTTCAATAAGCTTGTATATTTCAAATAAAAATTAACTTAAATCATTTCATAAAACAAACTTCACTCGTTTGATTTCACTCGTTTCGAATAACCCATTTCAAGTATTTCAAAAACCGATTTCACTTAATTGAAAAAACAAATCCGCTCGCTCAATTGAAATACTATATTTTCTTAACTGAATACATGCAAGAGTTGAATGAGTGTAATATATTTGAAATACTATATATCAATAAGCTGATATATAATATTTCACAAATATAATATTTCAAGAAACTAATTTCAGAAAATATATTACACTCACTCAATTGAAATACTATATTTCACTTGTTTCAAAAAAGTGATTTCACTCGTTACAAAAGATAGATTTCACTCATTTCAGTAGTTTCAGAAAACATATTACACTCACAATATACACACTGAAATAAGGGGTTTCGGAAAAATAATATTTCGATTTAAAAAAAAATCACTCATTGAAAATATATCATTCAAATAAAATTTATTTCAATCATTTTAGAAAACTGATTTCACTCATTTGGAAGTACAAATTTTGCTCGTTTCATCTGAAAAGAAGTGCTTCAATTATTTCACTCATTTTAGAAAACCGATTTCAGTCCTTATAAAAGATTGATTTTCAATCATTTTGACTTAAAATATATGTTTCAATTCTTTGAAATAATTTATATCTATGAACTTAGTGAAATTTATTTTTTGGACTAAGTGAAATCTATGAAACGAGATATTTTTTTGAGACTGTGAAACACATTATTTCTAAATCTAGTTGAAAAATATTCAAGATTGAACTTGTTCTGAAGATCACGTTGCAAGGAATTTGAATGTATAAAAAAATATATTCAATAACGGCTTTTTAATGTGAAAGATAGTGACCATCTAAAATTGCAAGCAAAAATAAAAAGATGGATTTGTTTGGAAGGGGAGAGAGAGGAAATAAGTTGCATGCATGCGTATAGTGGGTGCGCTGACAAAAGTAGTACCTGTAGCTGACATACTTGCGCAAAATGGTGAAAAAGGTGGGCCAGCCATCTGACATACAACAGTACTATACGAGAGATGGGTTATGAGAATACAAATGCTATACGAGAGGTGGGCCACGTGAACGCATGAATCACAAACCAGACGAACGGTGGATGGTTTGCCGGTACCTCCAGACCTGGTAAAAAGAGGTTTGCGAGGGGGACCATGCATGTGAAGAAAGAGAAAAGAGAGGAGAATCACGTGGTGGCTTTTTGTTGGTTAATTGAATGTTTGGACTCTCGCATAGCTGTGTTAAGTTTGTTTCGGATTTACCGGAAAACAAAAGTCCAGACGGGTCTGCCATTAGGAAAAAGTGGTCCAAACATCATGGTTCGGACATATACTTGAACTTTTAAGGATCTGCTATGGAGATGCACTGAGTGATCCATTTAATTCAATCAAAATGCAACCAAAGCCGAAGGCCACACTGAGCAGCAAGAGCAAATTCAATGGAGGGTCCCTTAGAAAGCTATGGCGTATCATCAAGGAGACTAAGGAGAGATCATAACCTTCTCTTCTTGTAATGTCATTTATGAGCTTAATTAGAAATTTTAATTATGAAGCTCACAATCTCGCAAAGCTTGCTTTATATGTGAGAAGGGAATAGATGCAACACAAAAGTCGTTTGATCTCACGAGTATTTGTACAGATTTACTGGCACATGAATAACAATCGTGGATGACGGACATGCATTAACCGCGGCTGTACAGGTGCAAGTAGCATTATCTTTTTCTAAATGCTAACTAGTGCAGTCACCCTATTTGGGCTTCATGAGCGCATAGCCTTTCGCATTGTTGGATCGAATGCAATCCGGACCACCAACGTGAGCACAAGTGTTGTTTGGTCAAGAGCATACATGACACATTTAATTCACGGGGATCAAATAGGACAAAATCAGCAGCACATAGGATAGATGGACATTGCATCTCGGGTTTGCCGATCTGTGTGTGTTTAATTTCATATCCTTTTAAATGCTATTACTTTTGAACGAAGCATTAAAATTGAGTTCTGTTTTCACCATTGGAGCCCTCGTGATGAGCTTTTCAAAACTAGATCTCATTTGTATATGTTTCAACAAAATTTCTTTTAATACAACTTTAGTACTACTGGTAGCAACTTTAGTGATATGGAAAGCAACTCCATGTTAGGTTTGCCTTTCATGACATCAGTTTAACAATATTGTAGGCGACTTTAGTGTTTGGAGGCGACTTTAGAAAACATTGATAGGCGGTTTAACAATATTGTAGGCAACAGAACATCAATAGTAGACAACTAATTACCAATAGGAGGCTAATGAACATCAATGATAGGCGACTACATTGTATTGTAGGCAACTGAGCATCAACAATTGGCAACTAAGCATCAACGGTAGGCCAACTGAGCAATCCCGATAGGCAAGTTAAGAGACTGTTAACCAAATTCACGTATACAGATAGTGTAGTGAAGTTGCTTCAATAGCACTAAAGTTGTCCCGTGTGGCGTAAAGGTTGCTTTAAATAAAGATCAAAACATACCCATATGTGATATAGTTTCTGAGAGCTCACCATGAGAAACCTAACGGTAAAAATGGATTGAAATTCTAATGCTGGATTCAAAAGTTAGTCTTTAATAAATAAAACATAATATCCTTAGTGCAACTAGACCACATGGGAGACGGCTAGAAAGAGAGTTTTCTACACGTTTTTGTGTGACATGGATGGAATCTAGTCCCGTGGACCACCAGTTTGCGAATGGAGCTGCCATAAATTTTTTTTTTCGGAATGCGGTGATACGTGGAGAAAGCTTTGAAGCAGGGACCAGGTATTTTCCAAATCTGATAAGAACATGCGGCATGTGGGTACAAAGGCTGGACTTTCATATTTAGGGCGATCTGCTCGCAATTGCTAAGGACCAGTCGCGCACCCTCTAACCACATCCTTATATTTTGGGGAAGATTGCCATGTATGGTTCGACCTTTCCTATAATCACATTTCAGTGCTTGTAAATTTTTGTTAAATATTACACTTTGCAGTATTGCCACAAAATAGAGAAAAAGTCAAGGCATCAATTAGGAGTACAACCCAACAAGAAATCTCCAAACGGCCCTTCGGGAGTGCCCCTCTTGGATGAGTGTTGTGCAGGCCGTCCCGCCAAGCCCACACACATCTAAACGAAGAATTGCAATGTCATGTTTGCCAATGAAGCAACTAAGAAATGGACAACAACATCAATGACACCATTGGAGGAGCTAAATCCGAGTTTAAACTATTTAGCACATCTCATGCACTTAGAATTATCTATTTAGTTGCACCTAAGCGGCACCAGCGCACCGAAACACTTCGGTTACTGGTAATTTTGTTTGAGATGTATGTTCAAGTTTTATGCTCTAGAATCATCTACCAAGATACTTATGAGATATAAAAGACAATAGGATAGTCATCCTATATATAAATGCACATGTACACATGATAATCTACACAATAAAGGCAACCTTTTCCATATTTGCTTCACATAATCGAGGATATATGAATGTTTTTGAATTCCTGGACATAATATACAAGCAAAAAAAATTGTACAATGAAAATAATCAGTTCACCACAAGTGTACTTTTAATTAAATTTGAACATAACAAAGGAATTCAAATAATAATATAAAAAATATGTGACTTTCCTACTACTAATGATATGTGATTAATTCTGCTAGGTGTTATATAAGATAACGCTAAGTATATATGGTCAAAACTATATAAATGGAAAAGGAGATACATTTAGTAGCACATTATCAGTTCTCTAAAATAATGACTTTGAAAGTGAAGAATTTGGTGTGACCTTGAAGACTTGATATTCATTCGAGGAAAATGAAGCGTGAAGACTTTTATTTTCGTAGTTTCATTTTCTCTTTCTTGAGTCATAAGAAACACCGTACTGTTAAAGGGGTCGAGGAAATACTAAGGAAAAATTTCCATGTGATGCTCAACTCAAAATCCTACACCTACCAATCCCTTCGAGTGAAGCCATTGGAAATCTCATACAGCTTCAATCAAATTCATCGATGTGAGACGCAGTTCTTCCATTCATTAAGGACTTTGCTCGATCGAGGAGTTAGGAATTCGCCAAGATCTGAATTGCCTACACAGTGAGGAACATGATAGTCCCGAGGACTTTGAGAGTCAAATTTCCGACCGTTCTTTGTGTCATGCTACCGCGGACCAAAATATCTTATCCACCTAACGGTCATATCATTGAAGGGCATTTATGTCTTATCATGTCGGGCTGCTCCTAGGCTATAAATAGCCGCCTCTACAACCACTAGCTGGTTGGCTGCTCCGAGAGAACTTGACACTTGTCATTTGAGAGCAACCCATCCTCCGAGGACTTTGAGCGAAAATCATCAAGTGAGGAAAATCCCAAAACCAAACCCCCACAAACCCAAGTGATTGAGCATCACTGAAGAAATTGATCCTGCATGGATCCGACGCTTGTTACCTTTGAAGACTGTGCTTCTTCCAGACGGTTAGGCGTCAAGGTCTAGAGCATCCAAGAGGAATTGTGGATCGCTGAGTGACCAAGTCTGTGAAGGTTTGAAGTCACCAAGACTTACCACGAGTGATTGGACGAGGCCTGCGTGGTCTTAGTTCAAGGAGAATACGGTGAGGATGGGTGTCCTGAGTTGCGGCTCGAGATCGGGTGTCCGGACTGTGTGTCCTCGAGTTTAAATACTCACCGCTCCAACCAGACGTATAACCGAGACAGCAGTTGGAACTGGTTTACCAAATCATTGTCTTCACCAACTGCCGGTTCTATTTCCTCAACTCATTCATTTCCTCATTCATGTTGTATGTTGTTCATATCTCGTGCTTGAAGACTTTGATCAAGACTTTCACAAATTCCTCGCCCAATTTCTTCATCCGCTTGTCTTCATCTTGATATCCTGTGTTTACGCTTTCCGTACTCTGCTCTAGTCTTCATTTCATCATGCTAACTATGTGTGTATCCCGTTATGTTTACTTCGAGTACATATTCCGTCAGAATAGTTCTTCGCTAAGGAATTTCCTCATCGGCAAATTCCTCGGTGAAGAATTTCATAAAATCGCCTATTCACCCCCTCTAGTCGATATAACGACTTTCAATTGGTATCGAGCAAGGTACTCCTTGTTCGTGTGATTTTGGTTTAACCACCGGAGTTCTAGTTATGTCGACCGCAGTATGAAGAAAGTGACATGCCCTATCTTTGACGGTCATGACTATCCCAAGTGGAAGGCCATGATGAAGAAGCGCCTCATGGCAAGGAACAGAGTGTGGACCGTCACCGAGATTGGTCTTACTTGATCTATGCAAGATGGCGAATGCCGATGATATCCGCAAGTACACTCGACTTGATATCATAGCGGGATATCATCTGCTCCTGCCTATCCAGAGAACAATTCGGCGAATTATGCATCTTGGCAATTCAAAGCTCATCGGGACCGAATCTCGATGTCTATGAAGGTCATCGAACTTGTCATGATCCCTGGTTTGAGGACTTCAAGGAATCTCTCAAAGCGATGACTTTCGAGTCGTAATCATCATCGTCTCGCATCTTGTCTTATGGCAAATGGTGCCGAGGTAACCAATGCTCCTCATCCGAGTCTTGTGATGATGAATCGATAATGATGAATCTGGTAATGATGAACTGATGATGACATTGAATCTGCTATACTAAACTCATTTGTGTTGCCACTAAACAACAAACGGTTTTAGAACAAACTCAAGATATGCTAGAAAGAAGCGATAATATGTTGCGCAAGGAAATGGATCACCAAAAGCCTTGGGTGAATGTCTTCGAGAATTCACTCCAAGCTTGACGCCTTCAAGATCAACATAATACCCTCTTGATCGATCATGAGAAGCTTTCTCTTGAAGCTATTCAAGGAAAGGAAGATCTTGAAAAGCTAAGAGTGTGTTATGAAGATCTTCGAAGGAGCGCGATTCATTATCGCTCAACAAATCAACGCTTCTCGTGAAGAATTTGTTCCTCCATGCTTAAAGTGCATTGAACGTGAATCGCTAATTCTTCACCAATGTTCAAATGCTTCAAATGTTACAAATTCTTCATCCGCCTCTGCTATCACTAATTCCTCATCCGAGGACATTGCTAGTATCACCGACAATGCAGGGTTGAAGGAATTGTACATGACAGCATGTACAAAAGCCTCAAAGGGCATCGACACTTTGTGATGTGCTCAAAAGCAGATCCTCAACGAAACCCTAGGAAAGAGGGTATTGCCTTTGAGAGGAAACTCAATGCCGATGGAACATATTGAAGCCCGAGCGGTATCCCAAAACCTCATGGGTTGTCGCAAAGGGACCTCCAGCTGATCCATCTAACTTATCCGGCTTTACATGTGAATCTCCTCATTCTTCCGATGAGTCATTTGACTCCAACTATAAACTGTTCAAAAATCGAATGGTGAAGTATTTGCTAGATATGTTGGCACTAATCGCAGAACGGTTCCCCTATGAAGAAAATCTGGGTTCCCAAAAGCAAGGTTGAAAGTCTTCGTGAATGTCCTCATGACACCACCGTGAAGAACAGAACCCCAGATCAAATTCTTCATATGGACCAAATTCTTCACAAGGATCAAATTCTCAACTGGATCAAAGTCCTCATATGATTATCATCGTGCTAACAAATCTGCCTCGCAGGTAGAGCAAAGGGCTATGAATATGTGCATTATTCTTCAAACCATTATGTTCATAAGTCCTCAAAGAATTACTCGCTTATTCATATGCTTACCCTAACCCTCCTATGCTAATCGAAATGGTTTGGCATCTTTGCCACCTTTCTCACATGGTGCTCGCAGGATGATGAACTCTTTGCCACCCTCCGGATGTGGGTGGTGAAGAAAAGAACTAATCTCTTCAGGGTCAGTCTCCGGCGTGCTCTAACGTCTCAAGAATTTGCCGGGACCCGACAATATGCCTAAAAGGACGCAGCGAATCATGATGAAATGAACTTTCATTTCACACGCCCTCATATCGCTATATCTTTCTATCGCTTGATGAAATTCATCGATGAACTTGATATCATATTCTTCATCGATGAAGCATATGAGATTGTAAGTTATACTAATTCATCTGCAGGATGATCAACCCAAAACCATTGAATGGGTCCTCGATAGTGGATGTACAAATCACATGATGGTGACAAGAATCTATTGATGGATGCTCCTTATCACCGTCACCTCTGAAGCATATCATCTTTGCCGACAAAGGCAAAAGTCGTATTGGGTCTTGGTAAGGTTGCTATCTCTAAGGATAAGCACATGGACAAAGTCATGCTTGTTGAGTCCTTAGGATACAATCTTATGTCGATCCTCAATGCTTTGTGATCTTGATATGGTTGTTGTCTTTGGCAAATATCGCTGTGTTGTGATTATGGAAGTCGACAATTCCAAAGTCTTCAAGGCTTTAGGAGAGGAGATCAGATATTGTTGATTTCTCTGGGACCACAACCAGCTGTGTGCCTACTTGCAAAAGCTTCGTATATGGCTATGGCATCGACGACTTGGTCATGCAGCATGAGGAATTTGAACACGCTTGCAAAGAAGAAGCATGTCATTGGCATTAAAATGTCAAATTCTTCAAGGATCACTTATGCGGAGCATGTGAAGCCGAAAAATGACCAAGGCCAAGCATCCAAATAAGACTATCATGACCACTACACGTCCATTCAATTGCTTCACATGGACCTCTTCGACCTAATCATTATTCAGCGGTCACTAATGATGCATCTCTATATGGTTTTGTCATTGTTGATGATTATTCTCGATATACATGGGTACACATTGTTACTTACAAACATGAAGTGCGTGAAGTCTTCAAACGATTTTCCTCGAGGGCTTCAACCAACTTTGGTGTGAAGATCAAGCATATCAGAAGTGACAATGGAACTGAGTTCAAGAATTCTGGTCTTGATGCCTATCTTGATGAACTTGGTATTACTCATGAATTATCTGCTCCTTATACTCCTCAACAGAAATGGCGTCGTGGAGCGCAAGAATAGAACTCTTGTTGAGATGGCTCGCACTATGCTTGATGAATACAAAACGCCTCAGCGCTTTTGGATTGATGCAATTGATACTGCCTTCGCCACATCATCAACAGAGTATATCTTCACAAATTCTTCAAGAAGACGCCTATGAACTCCTCAACGACAAGAAACCCAATGTGAGTTATTTCAAAGTCTTGATTGCTAAATGTTGGATTAGAGATCCTCACCACAACTCTAAATTTGCACCGAAAGCACATGAAGGTTTTAGGCTTGGTTACGGAAGGACTCGCACACCTACTGTAGTCTTCAACATTGTTCTTCACAAGATTGTCGACATCAGAGATGTGCGGTTCGATGAAACTAATGGCTCGCAAAGAGAGCACCTACCTTCTGTGATAGATGAACCAGCACCTAAGGATGCTATCAAGCTCAAGGCAACCGAGGATGTCATTCCTCTTCAAGAATCTGCTGAAGAATTCATTCCTGCTCATGAAGAACGCCGAGTGATGCACTCAAGAACATGATGAGGAAAATGATGCTGAAGAAAATGCTGATCAAAATCCTCAGCGACAGCCAACTCATCCACGCGTTGCAAAAGAAGTGCAAGTGGAGAAGATCATCGATGACATTAGCGCACCAGGTCCTCTCAAACGCTCAAAAGCCTCACACTTATCTAACTTTTGTGGGCACTATGCTTTTGTCTCTATCTCAGAACCACTAAGGTAGATGAAGCATTTCTGGAGCCGGAGTGGATTCAAGCTATGCAAGAAGAATCACATCAGTTCGAGTTAAACAATGTCTGGGAATTGGTCAATCGCCCAGATCCTCGCAAGCATAATATCATTGGCACAAAGTGGATCTACCGCAACAAGCAAGATGAAAATGGCCTTGTGGTGAGGAATAAGGCACGACTAGTAGCTCAAGGCTACACACAGGTTGAAGGAATTGATTTCGATGAAACTTTTGCACCTGTTGCTAGACTTGAGGCTATTCGCATTTTACTTGCCTATGCTAACCATCATGATATCATCTTATATCAAATGGATGTGAAAAGTGCATTCCTCAATGGTAAGCTTGAGGAAGAAGTATATGTTGCTCAACCCCCAGGTTTTGAAGATCCCAAGAATCCTGACAAAGTCTTCAGACTCAATAAGTCCCTCTATGGCCTCAAGCAAGCCCCTCGGGCGTGATATGACACATTGAAGGAATTCTCCGTGAAGAATGGCTTCACACCCGGTTCACTCGATCCTACTCTATTTACTAAATCATATGATGGTGAACTGTTTGTGTGCCAAATATATGTTGATGATATTATTTTTGGCTGTACTAACCAAATATATAGTGATGAATTTTCCTATATGATGAGTGAAGAATATCAAATGTCTATGATGGGAGAGTTGAAATTCTTCTTAGGTCTTCAAATTAAATCAAGGCGAGAATGGCATATTCATATCTCAGAGAAATACCTCAAAGATGTAATCGAGGAAATTCGCATGCAAGAATGCAAAGGCGTCAAAATTCCTATGCCCACAAATGGCCATCTATGCAATCGATGAAAATGGTATTGACTTCGATCACAAGGTATACCGCCCATGATTGGTTCTTTATTGTACTTATGTGCATCTAGGCCGATATAATGCTTAGTGTTTGCATGTGTGCCCGATTTCAAGCTGCACCAAGGAATCACACCATAAGGTCAGAAGCATATTGTTCGATATCTAGCTCACACACCAACACTAGGATTATGGTACCCCAAGGGCCCCGCTTTTGATCTCATTCGATATTCGACTCGACTATGCTGGTGATCGTGTGGACCGCAAGTCAACGTCTAGCACTTGTCATTTCTCGACGATCTTTGGTCCGTTGGTCCTCGAAGAAAGCAGAACTGTATCACCGCTCATCATGAAGCTGAATACATTGCTGCTGGCTCATGTCTGTGCTCAATCGCTTTGGATGAAGCAAACCTCAAGGACTATGGCGTCAACGTGAAGAATGTGCCTCTCCTCTGCGACAATGAGAGTGCCATCAAGATTGCTCACAACCCGCCAAAGACTCAAGACTAAGCACATCCAGATTCGCCATCATTTTCTTCGTGATCATGTGTTGAAGGGCGATATCTCTATTGAGCATGTGAAGACTGAAGAACAGCTAGCTGATATCTTCACTAAGCCCTTGGATGAGAAGAGATTTAGCAAGTTGCGGTGTGAGCTAAATATCTTAGAATCTTTGAATGTTCTTTGAAAAAGACACACATCCTAATCCTTATGCATAATTGATGACTTAGATGCGCAACACATGAAGGAACGTTGTTCCTCAATCAATGAAGAATAACATTCTAAGTGTGAAGAAATTAATGAAGAATTTGATTCTCAGAACCCTACGACAATTGTACGCGGTGTCTGAAATCATCATTCTTATACGGTGGGCTACGCCACCACAAAAGTTGAAAATCTTCAATTTGAGTTTTTCCTCATTTTGAAATTCCTCGCTTTTTCAAATTCTTCAACTTTGCAAAATCTTCAATGTTTCCGCGCTTTTCTTCACAGGCTACATATATATATATATATATATATATATATATATATATATATATATATGAGTTTATGTCGTCTACAGCATTCACTTATTGCTAATTCTTCAAGTTGTGATTTCTGCTAAGTGAATGTGATCGGACCCTTCCCCCTCTATGCTATACTCAATCCAATCTATTCACAAATTCTTCATGTGCGTTCTAATTGACACTCGTTCAAAGTCTTCACTGTGTCCTTGACAGCTGAAGAAATTGCGAACGGAATTTTTAAACAAATCTTATCCAAGTTTTTCGGTTTACCGCTCAAACCATTCCGCATCCCACGATGTATTAGTTTAAATCACCCACGATCCTACACGATCTCATCTGCATAGTGCGTGGGTGACAGATGTCGCGTGAAGAAGAAAGGGCAGGGGCATGTTCTTCCCAAAATCTTCGGGCGAACAGTTTTTCACCGTGGCTATAAATACCCCCTCTCCCTTCCTTACTTCATTTACTCTGCTCGGTCGCTGTCTCTCGCTCGAGCTCTCCTCAAACCCTAGCGCCACCGCTACTCCATCGCTGCCGGTGAGGAAAAGCTTCACTGCCTCGACCTCATCGCCGTCGTACTCGCCGGCCGCGGAACTCTTCACTCCGCCGCCGCCGTAGCCGTCTCCCTCTGCCAAGTTAGGGCGTGGGAGATCTAACGTGACGAACTTCACTACAGTTCATCTCTGTTCGTCGTGTTCTTCAGTTCGGGTAATTAAAAGTCACTTTTATTACTCGCGTTGATTCTCAAATCTTTCTGAAAATCTTCAAAGGTGTTTTTTTTGTTCTTCAAATCTTCACATATGAACACCTCACACACTATATGCTCTTGACTTATCTCTCTAAGCATACATTTCTTCAAGATTCCTCAATTGTGCGGATTTTCAATCTGTACAACTCTGGAACCTGAGACAAAACGCTTAGTGAAATTCCTCAAGGCTCAACTGGTCAAATTCCTCAAAACTTGTTCCTTTGAAAAATCGTCTGAGAACGCATGTGACCTCTCCAAATTCCTCGCACCTACACTCTGTTCACAGGTACTCATGTCCGCTGCTGAAACACTAGGTTCTCATCAACTTAACTCATTTGCAGCGTTCCTCGAAGAAAAACTGCATACTTCTTCAGAGTGCTCCATTGTTCAAATTCCTCATCCAAGAAAATGGCGAAGGCAAGAGACCGCAGAAGGGAGGAAAGAAACCGAGGTCATGACTTCCTTTGAGATTCCCGAGGAAATATACAAAGATTATCGCACACCGATGAATCCAAGTTTGGCAAGGAGACTAAAAATCAGCGCAAAGTGCGATACAGAGGATAGAAAGAAGATGGGCACGAGAATGGAGGGAATACCGCTATGTTACTCCCAAGTACATGAGGAAATTCGCTTAAACCCTCCATGCCCAAGAGCTCCACCGCACTGCCAAGTCACGATCCCACTAGCATCAAGAGTGGTGAAGACTTTCTGAAGAATGGTCCAGCGCCAAGCGAAATTGGCAAGACAGCCAAGGAGGCAAGTGAGGAAATTCAATGAGGATTCTGCTGCTGCTGCTTGCCCGAGCCCTCGGTCAAGCCAAGGAAATCAATGCCAAAGAAGCCTGCTTTCAAGCCAAGTGCTTCACCATCAGCGCCCTCACGGCCCAGTTCCTCACCGCGCCCTCAAAGAAATTCCTCACCTGCTGCTGCTCCTCCAAATCCTCGGCAGCTCCTCCAAGTCCTCAACTCCTGTGCATCTTGCTACTTGTCAAAGGACTCGGGGATTCTCAATTGCTTCGTGTCTCAAGAAGTTCCTCACCGCACTAATGTCCTCAACAGCCCCACTGCTGAAGACAAAAGCAACAATGGACGCGGTCCTCGCCAAGTCCAAAGAAGAAATAGGTTGCATTCAACGTACCATCGATGATGAAGCTTCGATGAAGAACTTGCGAAATCATCGAGACAGATCGACCAAGGCCGCTAGAGCCAAAAGAACAAATGTGCCTCGCTTTTGGATCCGAAGAAGATCCTTGACTTTATCGACCGTGGCATCGGGATCCAAACACTCCCATACCGGATCTGCCACTGACTCCTGGTCAAAGTCATATGCTGAACCATTTCATCGCTGAAGAGAAATGGAAATTTGAAAAGGCTCGTGAATTAAAGAGAACACAAGCCAGAAAGGAGAAGCTTCTGAGGAAAAACATCGTAAATTTGACTCCTGAAGAACTTCTCAAAGCACAATCTGAAATTCAAGCCCTCAACAAGGATTTCAAAGCTTACAATGCTGATTGGCAAGGAGCCAAGGTGAGATTCGTCAATTTGACGAAGAAAATGACAACTGTTGCAGCTCCATCGCAACAAGAAAATCCTCAGTCAAGACTCGCTCACCGCTGAAGAACATGCCAAGATCGCTGATGACTTTCAATCTGCCGATGAGAACACAAGTTCGAGTGGCTGATGACTCCATTCCACCGCCGAAGAAATTCCTGGGCATCCACTAGTGGTGCGCTGAAGAATCTGAAGAAAACAAGGCAATCGCACTGGATTCTTTGAAGAAACTGTACTACGCCCTCGGCTCCTCCTGCACCAACACCAACTCCAATTCTTCCTTCCGCTTATGAAGTGAAGAAGAAAAAGGTTGCGAACGAGCTGCGATGAAGAAAAGGAAGGCATCACAAGCCAAATTCTTCGGCCGCGAAGAAAATGAAGCCAATGACCAGCTCGATTGAAAATCCTATTGATGCCATTCCCATTTCCTCCATGTCGTCCAAGGAAATTGTTCCTTATGGAGAAGATTACAAGATCCCAAGCGGATCTGATGAAGAAAATCAATCTGTTGCTACTTGTAACAGCTTGATGAAGAAATTGAAGTGGAAGCTTTCCTTCAACCCCAGCTTGTTTCTCACCCATGCCTCGGTTCACACTGAAGAGGCAGGTGTTGAGGAAATTGAGAAAGAAGACGAAGACGTGGATATTGGGTGCACTACACCAGTGATGAACGATGACTTTTGGGAAAGTCAAGATCCCAATACTCCTCTCTTCACTCCGATTCTACAAGTTCCTCGGTCCCGGCTACAACTGCTCAATTGGGCTCAAGAAACTCATCCCACATCGTCTCATCAATGAAGAAATTCCAGCCACTAGCGCCAAGAACCCATCACGATCCCCAAACGCACAAGAAGAGGAACCAGAAATTCCTCACCAAGAACCCGAGATTGCGATTCACGAGGTTGTGCTTGCAAATCACGGACATTCCTCTGCCCAAACCAAGAATCCATTCTTGAGCAAGCAAAAATTCAAGGCCAAAGACTTCTTTTACGAGCATGTGTTCTTCATCGCTTATAATCCTTATGACTCGCTCGATGAGGAAAAGACGCTCGACTCCCACACAAGCAAACTTCTATTCCTCGCTGCTATTTGACAAGGACAAGATCTTCGATCATGAGCATATTCCTCATGTGGATATGGAATCACTGCCGTGCTTCGAGCCAAGATTCGTGTTCTTCACGATGCAGGAGCTACCAATTTCTGCACCGATATATGTGATCGAATGAAGAACTCATTCTTGATTCTATGCCACCTGCACATCACCGGAGATGTCAAGATATCAACTCATGGGTTCTGGATTGGATGACAAAGAATACTCACTACAAGGCACCAGCAACTGAATTGCTTCGTGTCCTTCCTCTTGATCCTCCCCATGAAACTGCACGTTGCATCTACAATGACCGCGAACTGTCTGATCACTTTATGCAAGTGCTTATGAAGCCGCTGAAGCCAGGACAAGCCCCTCGAACCAAATTCCTCGTCAAGGAATTGCTGTATGTGCCTCGGACTGTATATAGAATCTTGACGAAGACAATGAGTCCCATCAAAGGCCACGACTCAAATGAAGAAGATGTCGTTGGCATCATGAAGAATATGCTTTTCAATATCATTCATGGTGTCCCTGTCAACTTCCATGATTTCTTCATGAGGACTCTGGCCAGTGTTGCAATGTCACCTTTTGAGCTGAAGCCATATGCGCCTTGGATCATGAGATTCATAAGGGCAAGATCTTCACTGAACTACAAGGTTGACACTCTGAATCATGGCAGCTACTTGCCTCCCATTGAAGTCCTCAAGCGACCGCCATCATCGATGATAAGGGCAAGGCAGCAGCTGTAATTGATGAAGGCACTCGCCCATTGATGGTCAATTTTGCAAGGCTGCATCTTACTCCACCAATGACGACTCGCAACGCATGACACCGCCAAGAAATACCTCGGTCAAGCAACAGCCTCAAGCAATCGCACCTGTGGTGATGACCGATCGTGAGTTACTCCTCAGTCTTCATCAGAAGGTTGAGCGCAATCAGAAATGGGTGAAGCGCCAATTTGCTGCAATTCTTCACAACATGACCTCAACGCATAATGCAGTGAAGACCTTCATGAAACCCTCAACCGCACATGGGCTGTTCTTAATCATGTCTATTCCGCGGAAGAATTGAAGACTATGGGTCTTCAGGAAGCATTTGACTAGTCTGCACCACCGCCGAAGAAATTCAAGAGAGTCAAAGTTCCTGATCTGGTGGCCAGCTCTTATTCTTCATCGCGTGAAGCTGATGAATATGAAGATTTGGACGACACTGCGGCAGGCCCTACTTCAACAAACAACCCCGACAACGCTGGCGCTCCTCCATCAACTTGAATATCTTCAGGGGCGTTAGTCCTCAGTTTTGATCCTTTTGGTCATTTGATGACAAAGGGGGAGAAATCTGAGTTAGTCTTCAAGCGGGTTTATACTATGGGCGTTTTTATTAAGTTACAACTCTCGTTATTCTGAAAGTTTTTATTGGATCGAGTTGTAATCTTAAATCCGATGGTGCCTTGATACTTTTGATCGTGCTTCGATATGCTTGTTGCTCTGATTTTGATACGTGTTATGCTCTGATGCTTTTGAAGCACTAAGCTCTGAATGTGAATTTTGAGCTCAGAAACTTTTGATGTGATATTCTGCATGCTTATTCCTAGTCAATACTATTGCATGCATGCTGAATCTCATCAGGCACCATATTTCATCATGCATTTCAAATTCTTCATATTATATATCAAATGCGTGTATGAATTACAAGATATAGGGGGAGATCTCCATGATTCAATTCTTCAAATGTGCATTTGTCTCAAAAGCAAATTCCTCATTATGCACATATTCAGGGGGAGTTCTTCTATATCTTGCAATCAAATTCCTCAATATCAGTATTTACACTTCATATGTTTATCCCCGTTGAAAACTTAACCTATGTTGTCATCAATCACCAAAAAGGGGGAGATTGTAAGTGCATCTAGTGCCCCTTAGTGATTTTGGTGTATTGAAGACTTATAGGTTAAGTAACTGATGCCTTTGTGAGTGTACACAGGTCTATAAGTCTATGAGGAGTTTGATATTTACAGAGAAAGTCGACCCTAAAATGAAGTTCTTCGATCAAGACTTTGATATTCTCAAGACTTTACAAGACTTTGAAAGTGAAGAATTTGGTGTGACCTTGAAGACTTGATATTCATTCGAGGAATATGAAGCGTGAAGACTTTTGTTTTCGTAGTTTCATTTTCTCTTTCTTGAGTCATAGAAAACACCGTCTTGTTAAAGGGGTCGAGGAAATACTAAGGAAAAATTTCCATGTGATGCTCAACTCAAAATCTCTACACCTACCAATCCCTTCGAGTGAAGCCATTGAAATCTCATACGATTCAGTCAAATTCATCAAGGATGAGTCGCAGCTTCTTACATCATCGAGGACTTTGCTCGATCGAGGAGTTAGGAATTCGCCAAGACGAATTGCCTACACAGGAGGAACATGATAGTCCCGAGGACTTTGAGAGTCAAATTTCCGACCGTTCTTTGTCTTCATACGGCGGACCAAAATATCTTATCCACCTAACGGGCATATCATTGAAGGGCATTTATATCTTATCATGTCGGGCTGCTCCCTAGGCTATAAATAGCCGCCCCCTACAACCACTAGCTGGTTGGCTGCTCCGAGAGAACTTGACACTTGTCATTTGAGAGCAACCCATCCTCCGAGGACTTTGAGCGAAAATCATCAAGTGAGGAAAATCCCAAAACCAAACCCCCACAAACCCAAGTGATTGAGCATCATCAAGAAATTGATCTGCATGGATCCGACGCTTGTTACCTTTGAAGACTGTGCTTCTTCCGACGGTTAGGCGCCAAGGTCTAGAGCATCCAAGAGGAATTGTGGATCGCCGAGTGACCAAGTCTGTGAAGGTTTGGAAGTCACCAAGACTTACCACGAGTGATTGGACGAGGCCTGCGTGGTCTTAGTTCAAGGAGAATACGGTGAGGACTGGGTGTCCCGAGTTGCGCTCGAGATCGGGTGTCCGGACTGTGTGTCCTCGAGTTTAAATACTCACCGCTCCAACCGACGCATAACCGAGACAAGAGTTGGAACTGGTTTACCAAATCATTGTCTTCACCAACTGCTGGTTCTATTTCCTCAACTCATTCATTTCCTCACCAGGTTGTATGTTGTTCATATCTGCTTGAAGACTTTGATCAAGACTTTCACAAATTCCTCGCCAATTTCTTCACCTGTTTGTCTTCATCTTGATATCCTGTGTTTACGCTTTCCGTACTCTGCTCTAGTCTTCATTTCATCATGCTGACTATGTGTGTATCCTGTTATGTTTACTTCTGAGTACATATTCCGCTGCAAATAGTTCTTCGCTAAGGAATTTCCTCATCGGCAAATTCCTCAGTGAAGAATTTCATAAAAATCGCCTATTCACCCCCCTCTAGTCGATATAACGCACTTTCACCCTCTCTCCCGTGTCCCCCCCCTCGTCTGCCCCTCTCCCCCAAGCACCACCGAGCAGAGCTCGTCGCCGCCGTTCACTGCCACCACGGCCACCGGCCAGCCCTAGCTCCATGGACGTGCCCAAGAGCTCCGCCACGACCTCTTCTTCGTCCCCATCCAGCTACACGTCGCTAGGCGCCCTTCCTCGCCGTCACCACCGTCTTCTTCCTCCTCGGGCCGCCGAGATCGCCATCGCCTGTACGTCGCCGTCCGGCCTTCTCCGAGCCCACGGAGCTGCTCTTCGACCTCCCAGTGAGCTCCTTCACTGTCTCCCCCTTGTCTCCGCGACGTTTACTAGCTGTAGCCGCCGTTTCGCCGATGACCGAAACCCGCCGCCGCCTGAGCTCACCGCCGACATGGCTCCGGCCACGAAACGGCGTTGCCACCGTGTCCAACGCACTCACTGCATTGCTTAGGGCTTGTAGGAGCTAACCCCGCGCTTTCCGTCGCCGTGAGCGCCGTTTGCTTAACGTCCGAGGTCCGGCAGCCGCTGAGCTCGACGCCGGCGAGGATTACGGCCACCCCAGCTCGCCCTGTTTGCTCCGTTGGATGCGCACGGACCCGGGCTTCATGTAGAGCCCCTCCGCCGCCCATTTGGTAGCCGGAGGGCAAAACCCGAGCAACGCCGCCGTCTCGACGCCGCCGGCGACTAACCGCCGACCTAATCCGGTTGTTAGGGCTAATCACCCCACTAACTACCACCGAGCCAATGACACGGGGCCCCACAGCCTAACTAATCGGCTAATAAAAATAGATTAAGGTTAATTTAATTGCAGCGGGCCCACGCATCTGCTTTGACTATGCTGACGTGTACGTTGACCCGGACCCACCGGTCTCTGTTCTTGCCTTGTCACATCGACATCGTGGGTCCCATCGTCAGGTTTGACTGGACCGACCCGTTGACCTGCTGATGTCACTTTCGGGCGTCATGTCGACGATTAACTATTTTCCGGATTAAAATAATCAGGAAAATCCAGAAAATGTTTCAAACTTCTAAAAATCATAGAAAATCAACCATAGCTCAGAATAAAATAATTTATATATG
The DNA here is from genome assembly GCA_021437245.1 of Aegilops speltoides. Taxonomy (NCBI): domain Eukaryota; kingdom Viridiplantae; phylum Streptophyta; class Magnoliopsida; order Poales; family Poaceae; genus Aegilops; species Aegilops speltoides. The sequence goes on from CM038147.1 coordinate 101,464,391, forward strand.
AAAAATGATCAGAAAAATCCAATCTATCCATCTGTAACATTTTAATGCATGTTAGAACAACTTATGGCTACTGTTTAGAGCAAATCAAATAATGGCATTTGAATAATCACATATGGAGTTGAATTTGAATCTTTGGTTCAAATCAACTTCATTTAATCTGGTTGCTAGTTGCATTAGCTCAAATCACATCATATTGCCATGTCATGAGCATGCATCATATTGTCGCATTGCATTGATTGTGCCTTCTCTCTGTTGCCGGTACCTGTTCCCCCAGAGTAGACGTTGTTACCGACGACGTGATCGATGACACTGATGAAGAGCTATATTATCTTCGGAAGTGCCAGGCAAGCAAAACCCCCTTGTTCATTCCGATACAATCGCACTCTCGCTCCCGCTCTCTTTTACCGCATTAGGACAACAACGATTCAATGTTACTTGCTGCGGTAGTGAACCCCTTTATCCTCTGCATGACTGTCATTGCCACAAGAATAGATGAAACCCACTAGCATGAGTAGGAGTTGTTTGAGCCTGTTGTGCCTACTCATTCATGCTTGTTTGTCATGCCTGCTACGCTTAGAGTTGAGTCGGTCCGATTCATCGGGATGAATTGGAGGTGTGTGAACATGTCCCATTGTTGAGAGCTAAGTGTGTGAACACGATTTGGTAAAGGTAGCGGTGAGAGGCCATGTAGGAGTACATGGTGGGTTGTCTCATTGAAGCCATCCTTAGGAACTAATTTCTGTGTTTGTGATCCATGAACATCTACTACCACACATTGGAATGCTTAAGTGCCCCTCTCGACTTATTAATCAACTCGATCTCTGTCCAGGAGTTGTAACTAGTTTCGTGTTTGTAGGTAGTGTTAGTAGTCTACCAAGTGGTACCCGATGCAGGTGGGCTTGGGATGACTAGGCAACGTGGCACGGTGTACCAAGCGTGAGATCCACCCGTCGAGGTGGGCTTGGGAACCCTGCTCACATCGCTTGGGGCCGTGAGCGACACCCCGCGGATCTCCTTGCGGATGGAACCCGAATAGGCGATAAACCCGACGAGAGACTTGTGTGGTTAGTCGGTCGTGGCCGACTCCTCGCCCGACTTCGCTTGAAGGTTGCCGAGGTACATGACGTGTCTGGCGATAAGTGGCGAGAGCATGTGTGAAGAAGTACACCCTGCAGGGTTATCATTATCTATTCAATAGCCGGATTCCTCGGATATGGAAACTTGGACCCTCGCATAGTTCATAGATAAGTGAAAGTTGATACTCTAAAATACGCAAGATAGCGTGAGTGCTATGGATGGCGTTCTCGTGAGGGAGACGGGAGCGGATCCATAGTGGTGTATTGATATGGTGAATATGTGGACTCGTGCGCCACCTCAAAAGAGTTACTGCAATGTAGTTTAGGATAGCCACCGAGTCAAAGCTGGCTTGCTGCAGCTTAAACTCCACCACCCCTTTGTTGATAATGATGCATATGTAGATAGTTCTGATGTAAGTCTTGCTGGGTACATTTGTACTCACGTTTGCCTATTTTATGTTTTTGCAGAGAGACTTCAGTCTCGCTAGTAGTTCCGCTTGGACTTCGATGTTTAGCTTGTTACCTCAGCTACGATCTTGTGCCCTCGGTAGGATCTGGTAGATAGTCGCTTCTCAAATTTTTCATTTGTAGATGTCTCGTACTCAGACAAAGTTAAGCTTCCGCATGTGCTTTGACTTGTATGCTTCAATGTTGGGTCGAGAGACCCATGTTTGTAATATCTCGCTCCTCGGAGCCTATTGAATAAAATACTTGAGTTGTAGAGTCATGTTGTGATGCCATGTTGTATTTGCACATATCGAGCATATTGTGTGTATGTTATTGAAATGCTTGGTATGTGTGGGATCGACTATCTAGTTGTTTATCCTTAGTAGCCTCTCTTACGGAAATGTCTCCTAGTGCTTCCATTGAGCCATGGTAGCTTGCTACTGCTCCTAACACTTAGGCTGGCCGGCATGTGTCCTTCTTCATTCCTCAGTCTGTCCTTCGGGAAATGTCATGGATGAATACCGAGTCTGTTAGCTCACTACAGCCCTGTTCACCGGAGTCTCGCTAGCCCAGTGCTATAGCCCGGATTCACTCGTGATGACCGACACGTTCGATCTTTGGTCATGGATGCCTGTCCTTGTAAGTTTGTGCCACTTTGGGTTTACGACTAGCCATGTCAGCCGGGCCCTTATCATATGGATGCTAGCGACACTATCATATACGTGTGCCAAAAGGCTCAAACGGTCCCGGGCAAAGGTAAGGCGACACCCGTGGGAATACCGTGCGTGAGGCCGCAAAGTGATATGAGGTGTTACATGCTAGATTGATGTTGCATTGAGTCGGGGTCCTGACATCTTTGGTATCAGAGCTTGACTGCCTGTAGGATTACCAAGCCAAACTGGTCGAAGTTGAGTCTAGAAATTCTTTAGTTATATAAGGGAATTGATTGTGGGATGGAACGTAAGGCTCTTTTTACTCCTTTACCTTATGCCCTTTTGATCTGAGTCATCTTATCTTTTCCTACGGGGTTAAGGAACTAGGCCTTCTCTTCTTTCTATTAGGATCACGTGTTACTAATCCGTAGACTTATAGGATTGATGGATTTAAGCTTCAGTTCAGTTCCTACTACTCAGATGTTAATCTGTTGATCTCGAAACCTTGATATTGTGCTTCTGAGTGGCTATGCCACCATTTTTGTAGCATGTCTCCAATCTTTTCGAGCAATTACAGCCGTTATGCTGTCTGAGTCATCCCAGGTTTCTAAATAGTCTGAAGCATTTGCAAAATCCCTTCCTCCCGTTCCGATGTCCCTTTGGGCCAGGTTAACCACACTAATCGGTGATTTGAGGTACTCTGTTGCCTTAACATATATGTTAGAGTTATTATTATGACCCTAGGTGTCTATGTTGGGGAACATAGTAATTTCAAAAATTTTCCTACGCACACGCAAGATCATGGTGATGACATAGCAACGAGGGGAGAGTGTTGTCTCGCACTGCAGAGACCAAGCGAAGCGTTGACACAACGTAGTGGAAGTAGTCGACGCCTTCCCGGTTCAACCGATCCAGCACGTTATTCCGGCACCTCCGAGTTCTTGACACGCAGACAGCTCGATGACGCACCTCAATCTCCGATCCAGCAGAGGCACCGAGGGGAGTTCCACAAGACGACGGCGTGGTGGCGATCTTGATGTTCTCCGTCGCAGGGGTTCGCCTAAGCACCGCTACAATATGACCGAGGTGTAATATCGTGGAGGGGGGCACCGCACATGGCTAAGGAACAATCTCAATGATCAACTTGTGTGTCCTAGGGTGCCCCTACCCCCGTATATAAAGGAGGGAGGGAGGAGGAGGCCGGCCCAAGGGGGGCGCGCCATAGAGGAGGGGGAAACCTACTCCAAGTAGGTTTCCCCTTTTCCTTATCTTATTTGGAGGGGAAGGAAAGAGTACTAGTATTAGGAATAAGTACTAGTAGTAGTAATAGGAAGAGGGGAAGGAGAAGGAAGGGGCCAGCCCCTTCCCCAATTCGATTTGGTGGGGCGCCTCCCTTGTTCCTTCTCCTTCTTCCTATATGGGCCCAATAAGGCCCATATACCTCCGGGGGTTCCAGAACCTCCGGTAGCTCCAAACTTCTCCGAACCTTTCCTGTCCAAATATATCCGTCCAATATATCAATCTTTATGTCTCGACCATTTTGAGACTCCTCGTCATGTCCGTGATCACATCCGGACTCAACAAACTTCGTACATCAAAATACATAAACTCATAATATAACATCACATCGAAACCTTAAGCTTGCGGACCCTACGGTTCGAGAACAATGTAGACATGACCGAGACATGTCTCAGTCAATAACCAATAGCGGGACCTGATGCCCATATTGGTTCCTACATATTCTATGAAGATCTTTATCGGTCAAACCGCATAACAACATACGTTATTCCCTTTGTCATCGGTATGTTACTTGCCCGAGATTTGATCGCTCGGTATCCAATACCTAGTTCAATCTCGTTACGGCAAGTCTCTTTACTCGTTCCGTGTACGTCATCTCATAACTAACTTATTAGTTACATGCTTGCAAGGCTTGGGTGATGAGTATTACCAAGAGGGCCCAGAGATACCTCTCCGACAATCGGAGTGACAAAACCTAATCTCAATTATGCTAACTCAACATGTACCTTCGAAACACCTGTAGTACTCCTTTATAATCACCCAGATTCGTTGTGACGCTTGGTAGTACCCAAAGTGTTCTTCCGTAAACGGAGTTACACAATCCTCATAGTTACAGGAACATGTATAAGTCCCAAGGAAGCAATAGCGTAATACTAAACGATCAAGTGCTAAGCTAATGGATGGGTCATGTCAATCACATCATTCTCCTAATGATGTGATCTCATTAATCAAATGACAACACATGTCTATGGTTAGGAAACATAACCATCTTTGATTAATGAGCTAGTCAAGTAGAGGCATACTAGTGACTATATGTTTGTCTATGTATTCACACATGTATCATGTTTCCGGTTAATACAATTCTAGCATGAATAAGAAACATTTATCATGATATGAGGAAATAAATAATAACTTTATTATTGCCTCTAGGGCATATTTCCTTCAGTCTAGAGTATCACCTAGTAATCCAGCCATGCTTTGTGTTTCCAGTGTGATGATTCTGGCCATCATTCTCGAATGCATCCCGTGATGCCACTTAGTAGTAGGTATTCTACTCCTGGGTTTATGAACCCGAGATTTCCCTACTTACTTCATGTTGTTAGTGTTACTCATACCTTTAGGATATTAGTAACCTTTGTATTAGTCCTCGAGGTTCGTGGTATTTCCTTCTTCCAATACCATGAACTGCTTATGGCAGAAGTTCCTCGCTGAACCGAAAGATCACAACTAGAGTGCTCTTGATGAGTTCTTCTCTCTATATTGTGACTCTGCCAGTTCAACCTTTCTGCATGGGTTATCTCGAAGAAATATGTTGAACTCGTTCGACATGCTAATCCATGCATCCACAACTCAGAAAATCATATGTTCTCTTGGGTTGTCCCTCTTTACTTGTATTCTGACCCTCGTCTATCAATTGATAGTCAAGAGTATGAATGCATTTGTTCATCGATGCCTATTACTCTTGTGGTCCGTCAAGCCATTCTATTTGGAATGACTAGGAGAAACAAACTCCAGAACCTCATCCATTTCTAGGATTGGGTCAAAGCAGTTGTATTCTGCAGATCAATGCAATCAAGCTTTTGGTCTGTTCCACCTTGGAGTGTTACCCTCTTTACGTCGGGATTGTCATGAGAATTGCACCATCTCTTGTGAATTCTTGACGTAGTGATACTTCTTTCCATCCTTATTCATTCCTCGATTCCGTGTTGTTGCAGCCGGAGTGCCTACAAGTGAATCGTGATGTGTGAACTCAATACTCCTAGCAACTCCATTGCTTGGTAGTTAAATGGACAACAACCTCATGCTTAGCGTGTTGATTATTGAATCATCATTCTAAGATAGATTGTGCTACCTAGTCCTTATTTCCGGTGCACTCCTCGATCAATGAGTTAGGATTGTGCCAGTCCCTCGCTCTTGTGATCTTATCGTCTTGCCCTGAAAAGCAAGATTGTTCTCGAGCTTAGTAACATATCGGTAGTTCGTGATTTTCCGAATATCTTCCCGGAAGTATCACCAGATCGTCACCTGACCGCTATGTTGAGTTCGTGATCAAGTTGGTTCCTTGTAAACCACCCCTTCTCCAAGAATCTGTGTCAGATACCCTGAGCTAGTTGGTTAAGCTAAACAACAACTTGGAGAGTTGGAAGATGAAAGCTTGCCCATCTCTGTTCATTCCAAAGGGATGTCTTTGTGTGTGTGTGTGTATGTTGAAGAAAGATGATATTCATTGGTTGATCCTCGTGATCAGTTGTTGTGTCTAGTTGTTGTGACGATCTTGATGTTCTCCTGTCGCAGGGGTTCGCCTAAGCACCGCTACAATATGACCGAGGTGTAATATCGTGGAGGGGGGCACCGCACATGGCTAAGGAACAATCTCAATGATCAACTTGTGTGTCCTAGGGTGCCCCTACCCCCGTATATAAAGGAGGGAGGGAGGAGGAGGCCGGCCCAAGGGGGGCGCGCCATAGAGGAGGGGGAAACCTACTCCAAGTAGGTTTCCCCTTTTTTCCTTATCTTATTTGGAGGGGGAAGGAAAGAGTACTAGTATTAGGAATAAGTACTAGTAGTAGTAATAGGAAGAGGGGGAAGGAGAAAGGAAAGGGGGGCCGGCCCCCTTCCCCAATTCGGATTGGGCTGGGGGGCGCCTCCCTTGTTCCTTCTCCCTTCTTCCTATATGGGCCCAATAAGGCCCATATACCTCCCGGGGGGTTCCGGTAACCTCCCGGTAGCTCCAAACTTCTCCGGAACCTTTCCGGTGTCCAAATATATCCGTCCAATATATCAATCTTTATGTCTCGACCATTTCGAGACTCCTCGTCATGTCCGTGATCACATCCGGGACTCCGAACAAACTTCGGTACATCAAAATACATAAACTCATAATATAACTGTCATCGAAACCTTAAGCGTGCGGACCCTACGGTTCGAGAACAATGTAGACATGACCGAGACATCGTCTCGGTCAATAACCAATAGCGGGACCTGGATGCCCATATTGGTTCCTACATATTCTACGAAGATCTTTATCGGTCAAACCGCATAACAACATACATTATTCCCTTTGTCATCGGTATGTTACTTGCCCGAGATTTGATCGTCGGTATCCAATACCTAGTTCAATCTCGTTACCGGCAAGTCTCTTTACTCGTTCCGTAATACGTCATCTCATAACTAACTTATTAGTTACATGCTTGCAAGGTGTCGGTGTCAAAACCGGCGGATCTCGGGTAGGGGGTCCCGAACTGTGCGTCTAGGCGGATGGTAACATGAGACGAGGGACACAATGTTTTTACCCAGGTTCAGGCCCTCTCGATGGAGGTAAAACCCTACGTCCTGCTTGATTAATTTTGATGATATGGGTAGTACAAGAGTGGATCTACCACGAGATCAAGGAGGCTAAACCCTAGAAGCTAGCCTATGGTATGATTGTTGAGATGTAATGTTGTGTCCTACGGACTAAAGCCCTCCGGTTTATATAGACACCGGAGAGGCTAGGGTTACACAGAGTCGGCTACAATGGTAGGAGATCTACATATCCGTATCGCCAAGCTTGCCTTCCACGCCAAGGAAAGTACCTTCCGGACACGAGCCGGAGTCTTCAATCTTCTATCTTTGTAGTCTGGGAGTCCGGCGGATATTGATAGTCTGGCTGTCCGAACACCCCCTAGTCCCGGACTCCCTCAGTAGCCCCCGAACCAGGCTTCAATGACGATAAGTCCAGCGTGCTTGTAGTCTTCGGCGTTGCAAGGCGGGTTCTCCCTTCAATTCCATGTTCTGCCAATGTTGTCCGCTTCACCTTGAATACTGTGCTTCTTGGCTTCTACGCCAAATTATGGCCCTCTTCCACGCGTCGCACGAATGCGAAAAGCCAGGGAGTCTTTTACATTTTACCCCCTGGTCGTGCGGGTCATTTGCCTATTAAAGGGGCAGGGATCCAGATCCAAACCGCACCATCCTCCTCTCGCGTATACTCCATCGAAGCGCCTCTGACCCTGAAATCCATTCCACCATGGATCGTCAACGTGGTTCTTCCTCACGCGCTCCCATCCCATCGCCGGGGGATTGGAGGAGGTGCTCTATTTCGCACAACGAGCTAGTAAAGCTCCAAACGGAGGGACGGCTTCCTCCGGCCTTCATGGTTCCGGTCCGAGCCGGACTGGTTACTTATCGAGGAGGGAGCCAGGCGGAGGACACCCCAAGCCCCAACAGGGGGAGCGGTTGTGTTTCGTCCCTTATCTAATAAGGGGCTCGGGTTTCAATACATCCGTTCCTCCGCGGGCTCTCAAGTTCTATGGACTTCAGCTCCACCACCTCACGCCCGCTTCATGTTGCACATCGTGGCTACGTAGCTCTTTGCGAGCTATTCCCGGGCATCAAGCCCCATTTCGCATTGTGGAAGAGGCTGTTACGCCTCGTGCCCGTTCTCACCAGGGGTCCATATATCAAGTGCGGCGCCAAAATATGGCGATTTACGGGACGGATACCTATCCGGCACTCCCAGAGGGCGTCCAAGACCGCCCTCGGGTGGTTTTATATTGTAGACGCCCGCTGCTGATTCAGTCCGGATTGGCCTCCGGAGTTTGATGCTGCTCCCTTGAAGAAACGCCTCGGTGGCGCTCATGAGCCCCGTTTGGAGGAGGACAAGAGCGTCCATTACTTGATGGGCGAATAAGACTAATGGCTCATTCGGCTTGACCATGATTGGAGTCATGGCGGCGTGCATCAAGTGGGGTGCAGCCGCTGCAATACTGAGGCCACCCCATGTGGGATTTCAATGGGAGGACGATGCCACCGGCACGGCCAAGAAGGCCGGATTCGACCGAGGATCCGTGAAGATCCTGTCCTTCGTCCGAACCCTGTGGATGGGTTTTCTATGGTCAATCCCAGAGGATGGGTAAGCGAACACCTCAAAAGGGCCTTTACCCGTATTTTCGAAGTTTAAGCTTCTTATATTACGTCTTCGGCGCAGAGTCTACGCCGGACTGTGGAGGACATGGTGAGTCCCGCTCCACAACCCGAGGACCCGGAAGGATCCCTGGGTCCGGCCTCCGAAGAGGATCCGGACCTCGGGGTGGAGCTAATCGACGGGGTGTATCACCAGCTAAGCGTTGATGATGCGTTGGTTGCCATTACGGCGGACTACCCCTGCTAAGTTCGCATCCCAGTGACCAAGACCAAGTCCGGACACCGTTATTTTATCCTTGCCTATTCGACCTTCGCGAATGATGGTGTCTTGCAGAAGCGCCAATCCGGCGGAGCCGAGCTGCGGCGGCTGACTTCTGAGGTCGAGCCTAACCAGCGGGAGGAAAAGGAGCGCCGTCTTGGCGGAAACGTCGCCGCAGAGGTATAGCTCGCGTTTGATCTTCGAGCAATGTTTCGAGGAAACTTCTAAGTGCTCATGATCTTCATAGAAGAAAAGCGCCACGGATCTGCGAGCACAGAATTGCCAACCCAATCAACACCAGCCGGGCTCAGCGCCCGGACCGGAGGGGAGGCAAGCGCAAGACACGAGCCGGATCCTACTCCAACGGAGGATACCGATGCATCGTCCGCCACAAAGTCGGAGGTGGAGAGCGCTATGAATCATAGACGCCGCGGACAGTTTTTCAAGAGGCGCTTTTCCCCGAGGCATTGGATGCCTTTAACGCAGGGGACGCCAGATCTCGGGCTGCCCAAAATGGTTTTACCAGGCCCGAGCAAAGATGTTAAAGACATACTGGTAAGGGAATTTTAATGGTTGTATACACCAAGAGCCCCGAGACTTAAATTAGTTGTGTTAACTGATTTAAGGATCATATGAACTTTCAGGCTCTTAACGAGAAGAATGCCCAGCTGTCCCGGGAGCTGCAAGATTGCAAGGCCCAACTTGGGGCTGCACTTGCTGCCGCAGGAGGAAATGGGAAGACCCCACCTGGTAACATGTTTGTATAAATTAATATAAGCACTGTGCGGCATGCGCACGAGTCTAATAACGACACTGTAGGTGCTGCCGAACAAGATCCGGACAGGCAAGCGCTACTACGCCAGCTAAAAGCCGGCGAAAATGTGCTGAACAGAGTTCAGCAGGAAAGGAACAAGCTTCAAGATGCCAACGCCAAGCTCGGAGAAGAGCTGAAAGGCGCGCAGGCCGAGCTGTCCGGCTCCGTTAAGGAGAATCAACGGCTTCGTTGCAGCATCTATAGTAAGTGCTTGAGCGAACTCTCCTAGGAAGAGGAGTTCGGCAAGGAAGCGATTTGACATAATATGTCTTGTAGGTATACTCACGGGCCATCCAGCGGAGGAGATGCCCGTATCAATGGGTGATCAACTTCCCGAACTATTGCAGCTATGCGAACGAGTTCGGCAGGCAATGAGTGGCGTCGTACAGGCTTTATGGCCGTCCCTCGTCCCGCCCGAGGGCCTCGGGGAGCTTGCAGAGAAGCTACAGGGAGTGCGGCAGCGCTTCCGTTTGTGGAAGGTTTCGGCCTGCCGTCAAGGTGCCAGGGAGGCTTGGGCCATGGTGAAGACGCGGTACAAGAAGGCGGATCCCAACCATATGGCCGAAGTTGGACCGGTGGGGCCCGACGGGAAGGAGATCCCTGTGAGTTTAGTGTACAGCCAGGTAGAACTGGCTGCTAAATTTTCCCAACGGGACTGTAAGCTAGACAGCCTGTTAGACGGTATTGAGGAGGAATACAATCAATGAACTTGACAATGTATGTTATCCTGTTAAAAATGACATGTGAAATGTCTTCTAGCCGGATTGTAGATCGCTTGTCGTTGCCGACCTTTTAAGCCGACCTCGGGACCCTAGAGTCGAGTGTGTCCGAATACCTTTGTGGTTTAGGAAATAACCGTGGTATGCATGGAGACTAGGCGTAGGGGTCATTAGTGCTTTATCGCATAAGTGCCCAACTAGTTATGTTATATTACATGGTTAGTAAGAAACATCTTCCGGAGAGAATAGTTCCGTTAAGGGTTCCTTTATTTGGGGTGGCATGCCCTAAAGTGTATGTCCGGACTGCCAATGGAGCGATGAATCATCCGGGGCAGATGGAAAAATAGGTAAAAGTCATCTTTTAAATCACCGATCGAATATTCCCTTAAGAACGCTTAGCTTCGGCTTCACCCACCGAGGTACACATCCGTGACCCGGCAAGAATAATCGCAGAGGTGCTCCTTTACCACCTAGCCGAACAATCGGGAACTTAGGGGTAAGCACAGAGCCAGCAACCCAGCTTGGCCAAAACTTAAGTCATATCGATGCATATAATGGCGAGTAAAAGGTACATGTGGGCGTGACACATGTGTTGGGTATAAAACCCGTATAGTTGAGCTTCGTAAAAGGAGCCCGGGAATAACGAAAAGGGTGGCACATCGTATGTATGCAAAAAATGCGAAAATAGGCCCCGAGGGGCTTTGTTTAATTTAAAATGATAAAACAGAGAAAAGGAAGGCAGCCGAAATATAAAAGGTTGGACGGGGGAAGGGGACGAACTCTTAGTCCGGCTCTAGGCATAGAATCGCTCGAGTCGGGCTGCGCTCCATGGGTTCGCTCGAGTCGGTTGTCCGACGATTTCAGTAGACGGTAATTTCCGCGGTCGAGATTTGATCAATAATGAAGGGCCTTCCCATCCGGGCTTGAGCTTGTCCTTTTTCTTGTCCGCAGCGAGAACTAGTTCGCCAACGTTATAGGTCTTGGCCCGTACTTCTGCTTTGATATCTTCGGCCTGCTTTGCGATAGAATGCGGAACGAGCCTTCGCGACGCCACGTTCTTCCTCCAATGTGTCCAAGCTGTCCTGCCGATCGAGCTCAGCTTCTCTTTCCTCATACATGCGCACTCGAGGTGAGTCATGAATAATGTCGCAGGCGAACTGCCTCTGCGCCGATACCATAAAAATGGTGTGAATCCGTAATACGGTTAGGCGTTGTCCGCAGCCCCAGAGTACGGAGTCGAGCTCCTCGACCCATTGGTGTCTCGATTTAGTGAGTGACCTCACTAGTCCGGGTTTAATGCCGCTCATTATTAGACCGTTTGCTCTTTCCACTTGGCCGTTGGTTTGAGGGTGATAGACTGACGCATAGTCGAGCTTAATGCCCATATTTTTGCACCATGACTTCACTTCATCGACTGTGAAGTTCGTGCCGTTATCCGTGATGATGCTGTGGGGGACTCCGTAACGGTGTACCACCTCTGATATAAAGTCTATCACTGGTCCGGACTCTGCCGTTTTGACCGGTTTGGCCTCTATCCATTTGGTGAACTTATCCACCATGACCAACAGGTACCTTTTCTTATGGGTTCCCCCTTTAAGGGGCCCGACCATGTCAAGCCCCGGCATCATGACGGCCGTAATGGGTATGGTTTTGAGGGCGGTGGGTGGCATATGGCTCGATTAGTGAAGAGTCGGCAACCAACGCATCGCCGGACCAAGTCCTGCATCTGCCCGAGCCGTCGGCCAATAAAATCCTGTACGGAATGCCTTTCCAACCAGGGCCCGGGCTGCTGCGTGGTGTCCACCTAGTCCAACATGGATTTCAGCCAGGAGGTTTCGCCCTTCTTCTTCGGAGATACACCTTTGAAGGACTCCGTAGTACTTTTCTTATAAAGTTCTCCTCATGAACCTTGTAGGCCTTCGATCACGGACTATGCAAATGGGCCTTATTTTGGTCTTGGAAGTTCCTGCCTAAGTAAGTAGGCCAGAAAGGTTCATCCACGCGGCGATTCGCCATTATGTCGTGGGCGGATTGTGTTACGTTGTCTCGCTGAATCACAAGTTGATGCGGCTTTCTCCGGTTGTCGCTACGGACTCCTCTTCCCATAGTACGGATGGCTTGAAGAGCCGCTCGGTGAAGATATTTGAGGGACAACATCACGCCGCACCGATCGCGCGTGATGTCGGCCGCTTGGTTGTTATCTCGGGCTATGTGATGGAATTCGAGTCCTTCAAACCGAGCTGACATTTTCAGGGCGGCATTACGATATCTGCCATTTTCGGATCCTTGGCATCAAAGTCTCCATTTATTTGGGATATTGCAAGGTTTGAATCGCGCACCTCTAGGCGTTGAATGCCCATGGAGATCGCCATCCGGAGACCATGTAACAAGGCCTCAGATTCGGCTGCATTGTTGGAGTCCGTGTACATTATTTGAAGTACGTCTCGGGTGATCTCCGTGGGGACGCCAAGACGACGCCAAATTTCATCCGCCAACATTTTGGAGCCGTCAAAGTGCATAGTCCAATTGGAGTATGCGCCGTACTCTTTAGGTAGTTCGCTTCATCCATTCGGCGACGGTCAGCCAAAACTTGTGACTTTATGGCTCGTCGAGGTTTTAGGTTATGTCGAATGGCAAGAGCTCAATGGCCCATTTTGCAATCCTGCCCGCTATGTCATGTTATTTATAATGTCATTGAGTGGTACTTGAAGCCACTGTTATTGAACACTCTTGAAAGTAGTGCCGAAGCTTCCGAGACGCCATGAACACCGCATATGCTATCTTTTGATAGTGCGGGTAACGGGATTTGCAGGGGGTTACACAGTGGATACATAATACACTGGTTTTTGAAGAGGGAATTTATGCCCTTCTGTTGCTCGTTCGATGACGAGGACAGCTCGCACAACTTGATGTGTTGCCGCGATGTATAACAGCATCGGTTCGCCCTGAGTGGGCGCAGCCAGGACCGGATTTGTTGCCAATATGGCCTTTATTTCTTCGAGTCCGGCAGTGGCGGTATCCGTCCACTCGAAGTGTTCGGTGCGCCTTAGGAGGCGATAAAGGGGCAATGCCTTCTCTCCTAAATGGGAGATAAAACGGCTTAAGGCTGCCACACATCCTGTTCATTTTTGTATTTGCTTGAGGTCCTTTGGGATATCCAACTGTGACAGAGCCCAGATTTTGGCCGGATTTGCTTCGATCCCTCTACCGGATACGATGAAGCCTAGCAGCTTCCCGGCTGGTACGCCGAAAACACATTTTTCAGTTCAGCTTAATGTCATATGCTCCGAGGTTGTCGAATGTGAGCCTCAAATCGCCTACTAAAGTTTCGACGTGTTTTGTTTTGACGACTCGTCGCTCTCGTGCCTCGATCGTTTTGCCGATCTGGGTAGCCAGACATGTTTGAATCATGCGCTGATATGTTGCGCCGGTGTTTTTGAGTCCGAAGGGCATCGTGTTGAAGCAGAATGGCCCGTATGGAGTAATGAATGCCATTGCGGCTTGATCTGCTTCCGCCATCTTGATTTGATGATAGCCAGAGTATGCATCCAGGAAGCACAACGAATCGTGTCCTGCTGTGGCATCGATAATTTGATCGATGCGGGGGAGGGGGAAAGGATCCTTTGGGCAAGCCTTATTGAGGTCTTTGAAGTCGACCGCGAGACGCCAGATTTATCTTTCTTTGGTACCATCACCAAATTTGCTAGCCATCCGGATGTTTGATATCTCTAATGAATCCGGCTTCCAATAACTTGGCTAGCTCTTCTCCCATTGCTGTCTTTTGGGTTCGGAAAATCGTCGAAGAGCCTGTTTGACCGGCTTAAATCCTTTTAGGATGTTTAGGCTGTGTTACGCCAACTCGCGAGGATTCGGGCATGTCCGGGATGCCAAAGCGAAGATGTCCCAATTTTCCCGAAGGAATTGGCGAAGGCTGGCGTCCACTTCGGTTCAAGCTGCCCGATGGAGGCCGTCTTTGTTGGGTCCGTTGGGTGGACCTGAAATTTAACTATCTCATCTGCTGGTTTGAAGGAGATGGACTTGGATCTTTATCAAGTATCCGGATCAGCGACGAGTGATTATTCCACGGGGCGGGCATTTTGAGCTTCATGTACCCGTAATGAGGTATTGCTTGAAAATTGTGAATGCCTCTCGTCCTAATATGGCGTGATAGCCGCTGCTGAATGGGGCTACAGAACGTGACTTCTTCGGATCTGTAATTGTCCGGAGAGCGAACACCACATCGAGTGTGATTTTTCCGGTGCAGCGCGCTTCACAGCTAGGGATTATTCCTCTGAAGGTTGTGCTTTGCTTCGCTCAATCTGGCTCAATCGATTTCCATTTTCCGCAGGTTTCCTCATAAATGAGGTTTAGTCCGCTGCCGCCGTCCATGAGGACTTTTGTCGGTCGAAAGCCGTCCACTATGGGACTAAGTACCGGTCTTGGCCGGGCTCTGAGTAGTTCGAGATGTGGGCTCGTCAAGGCTGAAGGTGATAGCTGTGTCGCTCCATGGATTTGCTGTTGCTACTTGGTAGACTTCGCGAGTTTATGGATTGTTCGTTTTCGCATATTATTTGATGCGAAAGTCTCAAGACTATTGATACCGTGGCTGGTATTGTTGGAGTGGTTTCGGAGCTAGAAGCTCTTCGCCACTTTTGGCCACCGCCGTAGTATCCAACATGCTCGAAGGCTATGTGTTGGGACAGCTCCCCGTATTATGAAGTTCTGAGGTCCATTGAGCCATCCCTCCAAAGACGGTTCCGCTTCCCTTGCTGGGTTTTTGCTTTTGGTTTTTGCATTTGGGGCCTGATTGTGGGGCGCCTTTTACGCTGGATCGGGTTTGGTGCCGGATTATCCCAAAATTGATTTTCAGTTTTCCGAAACTTTCCATCGCACAAGATTTCAGATTATGGACGCCAGATCGATAAAACGCGTAATCTTGCGACGATCAATGGCGTTCAGGATTCCCCTGTCCGTGTAGTTATTGCAGAAGATTGAGATTGCGTTTTCCTCTCGGCAGTCCTTTATCCTGTCCATAACCAGGAGGAATCTGGCCCAATAATGATGTACTGTTTCTGAGGGCTCTTGCTGAATGAGAGATAGGTCGCATATGTCTGGGTGGGTGGGTGGAATAAAATCAGGATCCCTGCCCATCTTTGGGCTCAAAGGCCGAGGGTCTTCCGAACTTGGAAGCTTGATTTGCTGGAAACAGCCCAGCGAGTCCGGAGTGACGCATGATTTTAGGTTCAATGCTCGATCAGGGTCCGTCCCTCCGCGGGAATCCGGCATGGAGGGTTCGGGAATCCGGACACAGATTGTTTTCAACAATGGCAACAAATTGCCGAGTTGTTCTTCTACCACTTCGACGTGGTGGGTAGCCTGGGGAGAGTTAATCTCTCTCAGATCGGTTTTAAGCCCGATCTGATCATAGTCCGTTGCGACTCCCAGGGCGGCGATGCGATCCAGGAGCTCGTTAACAGACTAGAGCTCGATTGGATCTAACTGGTCGGCAGCTTTAGGGCTGACTCGAAGATTGCTTTCGACGACTTGAGAAGTCATTGCCGAAGCGACGGCCGGACAGGCGGTCATAAGGAAGCCGCCAAGCCGGATTGTTTGACCGGCGGCCAAGGCCCCTCCGGTGAGAACACCGTCTTTGAAGACGGGTAAATGCATCCGCTCTATCGGCGACGACACAGAGGAACTCTCAATGAAAGCACCAATGTCGGTGTCAAACCGGCGGATCTCGGGTAGGGGTCCCGAATCGTGCGTCTAGGCGGATGGTAACAGGAGACGAGGACACAATGTTTTGACCTGTGTTCGTGCCCTCTCGATGGAGGTAAAACCCTCGTCCCGCTTGATTAATATTGATGATATGGGTAGTACAAGAGTGGATCTACCACGAGATCAAGGAGGCTAAACCCTAGAAGCTAGCCTATGGTATGATTGTTGAGATGTAATGTTGTGTCCTACGGAGTAAAGCCCTCCGGTTTATATAGACACCGGAGAGGCTAGGGTTACACAGCGTCAGCTACAATGGTAGGAGATCTACATATCCGTATCGCCAAGCTTGCCTTCCAAGCCAAGGAAAGTACCTTCCGGACACGAGCCGGAGTCTTCAATCTTCTATCTTCGTAGTCTGGGAGTCCGGCGGATATTGATAGTCCGGCTGTCCGGACACCCCCTAGTCCCGGACTCCCTCACAAGGCTTGGGTGATGAGTATTACCGAGAGGGCCCAGAGATACCTCTCCGACAATCGGAGTGACAAAACCTAATCTCGAATTATGCTAACTCAACATGTACCTTTGGAAGCACCTGTAGTACTCCTTTATAATCACCCAATTACGTTGTGACGTTTGGTAGTACCCAAAGTGTTCTTCCGGTAAACGGGAGTTACACAATCCTCATAGTTACAGGAACATGTATAAGTCATGAAGGAAGCAATAGCAGAATACTAAACGATCAAGTGCTAAGCTAACGGGATGGGTCATGTCAATCACATCATTCTCCTAATGATGTGATCTCATTAATCAAATGACAACACATGTCTATGGTTAGGAAACATAACCATCTTTGATTAATGAGCTAGTCAAGTAGAGGCATACTAGTGACTATATGTTTGTCTATGTATTCACACATGTATCATGTTTCCGGTTAATACAATTCTAGCATGAATAATAAACATTTATCATGATATGAGGAAATAAATAATAACTTTATTATTGCCTCTAGGGCATATTTCCTTCAGTCTCCCACTTGCACTAGAGTCAATAATCTAGATTGCATAGTAATGATTCTAACACCCATGGAGTCTTGGTGCTGATCATGCTTTGCTCGTGAGAGAGGCTTAATCAATGGGTCTGCAACATTCAGATCCGTATGTATCTTGCAAATCTCTATGTCTCCCACTTGGACTTGGTCCCGAATGGAATTGAAGCGTCTCTTGATGTGCTTGGTCCTCTTGTGAAATCTGGATTCCTTTGCCAAGGCAATTGCACCAAAGATTGTCACGAAGATCTTCATTGGTCCCGATGCACTAGGTATGACACCTAGATCGAAATGAACTCCTTCATCCGCACTCCTTCATTCGCCGCTCGAAGCAGCTATGTACTCCGCTTCACATGTAGATCCCGCTATGACGCTTTGTTTTGAACTGCACCAACTTACAGCTCCACCGCTTAATATAAACGATCCGGTTTGCGATTTAGAATCGTCCGATCGTTGTCAAAGCTTGCATCGACGTAACCATTTACGACTAGCTCTTTGTCACCTCCATATACGAGAAACATATCCTTAGTCCTTTTCGTGTATTTCAGATGTTCTTGACCGCTGTCGATGATCCACTCTGATTACTTTGGTACCTACCGCCAAGCTTATTGCTAAGCATACGTCGGTCAGTACGAGCATTGCATACATGATAGAGCCTATGGCTGAAGCATAGGAACATCTTTCATTTTCTCTCTATCTTCTGCTGTGGTCGGGCATTGAGTTCGACTCAACTTCACACCTTGTAGCATGCAAGAATCCTTTCTTTGCACGATCCATTTTGAACTTTTCAAAATTTTGTCAAGGTATGTGCTTTGTGAAAGTCCTATTAAGCGCCTTGATCTATCTCTATAGATCTTGATGCCCAATATGTAAGCAGCTTCACCGAGGTCTTTCATCGAAAAACTTTTATTCAAGTATCCCTTTATGCTATCCAGAAATTCTATATCATTTCCAATTAATAATATGTCATCAACATATAAAACTAGAAATGCTACTGAGCTCCCACTCACTTTCTTGTAAATACAAAGCTTCTCCAAAAGATCAGATAAAACCATATGCTTTGATCACACTTTGTCAAAGCGTTTATTCCAACTCCGAGATGCTTGTACCAGTCCATAAATGGAATCTTTGGAGTTTGCACACTTTGTCAAGACCTTTTGGATCAACAAAACCTTCAGTCTGCATCATATACAACTCTTCTTCTAGAAATCCATTCAAGAATGCAGTCTTGATATCCATTTGCCAAATTTCATAATCATGAAATGCAGCAATAGCCAACATGATTCGGACAGACTTAAGCATCGCTACGGGTGAGAAAGTCTCATCGTAGTCAACCCTTGAACTTGTCGAAAACCTTTACGCAACAAGTCGAGCTTTGTAGACGATAATATTACCATCAGCGTCGCTTTTCTTCTTAAAGATCCATTTATTCTCAATGGCTTGCCGATCATCGGCAAGTCAACCAAAGTCCATACTTTGTTTTCATACATGGATCCTATCTCAGATTTCATGGCCTCTAGCCATTTTGCGGAATCTGGGCTCATCATCGCTTCCTCATAGTTCGTGAGGTTCATCATGGTCTAGTAACATGACTTCCGAATAGGATTTCCGTACCACTGTGCGGATCTTACTCTGTAGACCTACGAGGTTCATGAGAAACTTGATCTGAAGTTTCATGATCAATATCATTAGCTTCCTCACTAATTGGTGTAGTCGTCACAGAACCGGTTCTTGTGATGAACTACTTTCAATAAGGGAGTAGATACTGATTATCTCATCAAGTTCTACTTTCCTCCCACTCACTTCTTTCGAGAGAAACTCCTTCTCTAGAAAGGATCCGATTTAGCAACGAAAATCTTGCCCTCGGATCTGTGATAGAAGGTGTACCCAATAGTCTCCTTTGGGTATCCTATGAAGACACATTCTCGATTTGGGTTCGAGCTTATCGGTTGAAGTTTCTTCACATAAGCATCGCAGCCCCAAACTTTGAGAAATGACAACTTTGGTTTCTTGCCAAACCACAGTTCATAAGGCGTCGTCTCAACGGATTTTGATGGTGCCCTATTTAACGTGAATGCGGCCGTCTCTAAAGCATAACCCCAAAACGATAGCGGTAAATCGGTAAGAGACATCATAGATCGTACCATATCAAGTAAAGTACGATTACGACGTTCGGACACACCATTTCGTTGTGGTGTTCCAGGTGGCGTGAGTTGCGAAACTATTCCACATTGTTTCAAATGTAAACCAAACTCATAACTCAAATATTCTCCTCCACGATCAGATCGTAGAAATTTTATTTTCTTGTTACGATGATTTTCTACTTCACTCTGAAATTCTTTGAACTTTTCAAATGTTTCAGACTTGTGCTTCATCAAGTAGATATACCCATATCTGCTCAAATCATCTGTGAAGGTGAGAAAATAACGATATCCGCCACGAGCCTCAACATTCATCGGGCCACATACATCTGTATGTATGATTTCCAACAAATCTGTTGCTCTCTCCATAGAACCGGAGAACGGTGTTTTGGTCATCTTGCCCATGAGGCACGGTTCGCAAGTACCAAGTGATTCATAATCAAGTGATTCCAGAAGTCCATCAGTATGGAGTTTCTTCATGTGTTTTATACCAATATGACCTAAACGGCAGTGCCACAAATATGTTGCACTATCATTATCAACTCTGCATCTTTTGGCTTCAACATTATGGATATGTGTATCACTACTATCGAGATTCAATAAAAGTAGACCACTCTTCAAGGGTGCATGACCATAAAAGATATTACTCATATAAATAGAACAACCATTATTCTCTGATTTAAATGAATAACCGTCTCGCATCAAACAAGATCCAGATATAATGTTCATGCTCAACGCAGGCACCAAATAACAATTATTCAGGTCTAAAACTAATCCCGATGGTAGATGTAGAGGTAGCGTACAACCGCGATCACATCGACTTTGGAACCATTTCCCACGCCAAGATCGTCACCTCGTCCTTAGCTAATCTTCGCTTAATCCGTAGTCCTGTTTGAGTTGCAAATGTTAGCAATGTAACCAAGATCAAATACCCAAAAGCTCTGCGAGCATTAGTAAGGTACACATCAATAACATGTATATCACATATACCTTTGTTCACTTTGCCACCCTTCTTATCCGCCAAATACTTGGGGCAGTTCCGCTTCGATGTCGATCCGCTTGCGGAGAAGCACTCGATTTGAGCTTAGGTCCGACTTGGGTTTCTTCTCTTGAGCAGCAACTTGTTTGCCGTTCTTTTGAAGTTCCTTCTTCTTCCCTTTGGCCCTTTTCTTGAAACCAGTGGTCTTGTTGACCATCAACACTTGATGCTCCTTTTGATTTCTACCTCCGCTGCTTTCAAAGATTGCGAAGAGCTCGGAATAGTCTTGTTCATCCCTTGCATATTATAGTTCATCACAAAGCTCTTGTAGCTTGGTGGCGATGATTGGAGAATTTCATCAATGACGCTATCATCCGGAAGATTAACTCCAGTTGAATCAAGTGATTATTATACCCGGACATTTTGAGTATATGCTCACCGATGTAACTATTCTCCTCGATCTTGCAGCTGTAGAACTTATTGGAGACTTCATATCTCTCAATCCGGGCATTTGCTTGAAATATTAACTTCAACTCTGGAACATCTCATATGCTCCATGACGTTCAAAACATCGTTGAAGACCGGTTCTAAGCCGTAAAGCATGGCACATGAACTATAGAGTAGTCATCAGCTTTGCTCGCTAGACGTTCTTAACATCGTCGGCCAGATCAGAAGAGTTCGGCACCTAGCGGTGCTTCGGGGCGTAACTCTTCTCGTGCAGCAATGAGGATAATCCTCGAGTTACTGGACCCAATCCGTGTAATTGCTACCATCATCTTTCAACTTTGCTTTCTCAAGGAACGCATTAAAATTCAACGGAACAACAGACGAGCCATCTATCTACAAACAAACATAGACAATCAAAATACTATCGGTACTAAGTTCATGATAAATTTAAGTTCAATTAATCATATTACTTAAGAACTCCCACTTAGACAGACATCTCTAGTCATCTAAGTGATCACGTGATCCAAATCAACTAAACCATGTCCGATCATCACGTGAGATGGAGTAGTTTCAATGGTGAACATCTCTATGTTGATCATATCTACTATATGATTCACGCCGACCTTTCGGTCTCCGTGTTCCGAGGCCATATCTGATATGCTAGGCTCGTCAAGTATAACCTGAGTATTCGCGTGTGCAACTGTTTTTGCACCGTTGTATTTGAACGTAGAGCCTATCACACCCGATCATCGGTCGTGGCGACTCCTCGCCCGACTTCCGCTTGAAGGTTGCCGAGGTACATGACGTGTACTGAGGCGATAAGTGGTGAGCGCGTGTGAAGAAGTACACCCTGCAGGGTTATCATTATCTATTCAATAGCGGATCCCTCGGATATGGAAACTTGGACCCCTTGCATAGTTCATAGACAAGTGAAAGTGGATACTCTAAAATACGCAAGATAAGCATGAGTGCTATGGATGGCGTTCTCGTGAGAGACGGGGCGGATCCATTGTGGTGTATTGATATGGTGAATATGTGGACTCGTGTCGCCACCTCAAAAGAGTTACTTGCGCAAATGTAGTTTAGGATAGCCACCGAAATAAAGCTGGGTTGTCAGAGTTAAACTCCACCACCCCTTTGTTGATAATGATGCATATGTAGATAGTTCCGATGTAAGTCTTGCTGGGTACATTTGTACTCACGCTTGCCTATTTTACGCTTTTTTGAGAGACTTGAGTCTCGCTAGTAGTTCCGCTTGGACTTCGATGTTTAGCTTGTTACCTCTGCTACGATCTTGTGCCCTCGGCAGATCTCAGTAGATAGTCGCTTCTCACCCTTTTTTCATTTGTAGATGTCTCGTACTCGGACATGTTAAGCTTCCGCATGTGCTTTGACTTGTATGTTCTCAATGTTGGGTCGAGAGACCCATGTTTATAATATCTCGCTCCTCGGAGCCTATTGAATAAAATACTTGAGTTGTAGAGTCATGTTGTGATGCCATGTTGTATTTGCACATATCGAGCATATTGTGTGTATGTTATTGAAATGCTTGGTATGTGTGGGATCGACTATCTAGTTGTTTATCCTTAGTAGCCTCTCTTCTTTGAAATGTCTCCTAGTGCTTCCACCGAGCCATGGTAGCTTGCTACTGCTCCAAAAACACTTAGGCTGGCCGGCATGTGTCCTTCTTCGTTCTGTATTCTGTCCCTTCGGGAAATGTCACGCGATGAATACCGAGTCCCGTTAGCCGCTACAGCCCGGTTCACGAGGGTCCTGCTAGCCCAGTGCTACAGACTGGATTCACTCGTGATGACCGACATGTTCGATCTTTGGGTCATGGATGCTGTCCTTGTAAGTTTGTGCCACTTTGGGTTTACGACTAGCCATGTCAGCCGGGCTCCTTATCATATGGATGCTAGCGACACTATCATATCGTGTGCCAAAAGGCTAAACGGTCCCGAGCAAAAGGTAAGGCGACACCTGTAGGAATACCGTGTGTGAGTCCATAAAGTGATATGAGGTGTTACATGCTAGATCGATGTGGCATTGAGTCGGGGTCCTGACAACTATGGTCCAAGCAATAGAGTAATAAATAGTTATGATGAAATTTGTTGCATAAGTTGATGCTTTTTAGCAAATTGTTTAGTTCACAACAATTTATAGACACAAATATCTATCTTTCATGGAAACTTTTAGTTTATTTTGTACATAGCAAGGGTCTGTCCACCAAGTTGAAACAAATACACAACATGGCCAAAAGTAAGGAACTTCGGAATAGTGCTTTCGTAGCTAAAATTTAATAAATTTTCACATTTCATAACAAAAATACTTAACTGAAACTTACATTTGATCCGAAGTACAACCATTGAGATAGTAAAAAAAACTATTGTGATCATCACAAAAAAATAATGTCCATTTCATGGAAAAAGTTTAAAGACAAAATAATTTTGCCAAGAGAAAAGTATTTCAGATCACAAAAGGCGCTGCAAGAGTAATTGTGTATAGTATTCAAAAGAACACTTTGTTACCTTTAGGCTTTAATTAGCCCCGTCGTATCTTGTGGAATCATGCAGTGATACAAATTCTTACCATAAACAACAAAATTAAGCAGTTCTTAATATAGAAACAACCATATCACTCTGAATCAAGGGAGCATGATGCGATGAACTGATGATGGGGAATCTATGGTAGCATATACCCAGGAAACAGTGTTCATGGAAACTTTGTTAAACAACCCTTGCCCAGCTTAAAAGTATTCCTTCCTGTGTCTCCACTGAAACAAAGCAATATTTATACACCCACATGTCAGAACAATATGAGCCATTGTTTGATATAAAACCAACAATGCTTGAACATACTTGTTTCTCTACCTCAACATGTGGCGGCCAGAAAAAGCTTTAACAAATTAAAAACTACTTGCAAATTGAAGTTGAGAGCCTCCTCTTATTTCTCTTAATGGAAGGAGGAAGGGGCCTTAATTTTTCCCAGTAACCCCATGAATATAATTAGCCAAACATGCGGCATTTCATCTTATTACACAGTCATGCTGAAGGAGGGAACATCAATAAAATTAGGCATACGCAATCCATCAAATGAAGAGAGATGTACTTAGAAATAAGAATAACAAACATTCTCAGATACTATGTACCTTATCCTGCCATTAAGAATCTGTCAAGAAGGTGAATCATTCACTTTTATGTTACCGTTGCTAACAACGGACAACTCTGGATGGAAACAAAATTCTCAGCAATGCATATATGAAACTAAGTAACATGACTTAGAAAATATAATGTAAAATATCACAATAAACTACTGCTAAGTATGTGCAATAGTAATACAACCATAGTTTGTACCCCAGAAATTTCTATCACCAAAACATCTTAGAAGGTCCAGTGCCAGTGATGTGCCTGCCATAAAACCGAATGCCAATTTTTAGTTTAAAAAGAAGCGCAAGACCATATTCCTCTGCCGCCAAGGGTATATGATCGAGTGGGGCCAACTAAAGATAGGCCCCAGGATTCCATTTTGTAATGTATGTTCTTGTATAATGAACGAGGGGCTTGTATGCTTAGATTACTATTTGGTTTTTGGTGTGATGAAAAATGGAGGGAAAGATGCTAGACGGACTAATTTGATCAATCGGGATAGTAGAAGTATTAGAGTTTTGGCCATCTCGTCCATTAAATTTGGATGGAGGGTATGCATGTTAATATGATAAACATATATGTGTATTTTATATGGGTTATATACATATAAAAATTAGTGCAACAGGCCTTTTTCTGAAACTAAACATCTTGGTTGCCGAGTTCCAATGTGAAAATATTGGTTTTAGTCCCTGGTTAAAATGGACCGATGCATATTATGTTTGGTTGTACCACGAAAAATAATTTGGTTGCTTGAAGATATTCAACTGTGGTAGACGATGCAATTTTGGCTGACATGAAGTTTTACGATCATCAATACAGCAGAATATGCAAAAGATGGGTTAAAGCAAGTCATATCTACTCCCTCCGTCCCATAATTTAAGAGCGTTTTTGACATGACAGAGGAAATAGTTTGTTTATTTGTTTGAGGAACACTTATTTGCTTGGAGAATAATGAAGTGTGCTTGCACCAGTAGACATGAGATGAACTTGAACAATCGATCTTGTCGGTGTACTAAAGTAGGGGTACCTTAGTATCCCGAACTTGGGCACGGGCAGTCGCAGCGTCCCGCGGCAAGGCTTGCCGGGCGTCCGCTAAGATCCTTTGCTATTCCTATTACTGGCATTCAAGAACAAAGTATTAACTGTGAAGACAAGGCCCCGACAAGAGGAGCTTGCCGGGAAAGACAAGACCCCGGCAAGAGGAGCTTGCCGGGAAGGCCAACCAAGGCATTTTAAGAGACTTGCCGCGACGCACCGCGCGTTCCGGCAAGGCCCGGCGAGCGACAAGCTTGCGGGTGCGACAAGACATCAATCACGGCAAGGCGCTTGCCGCGGCAAAGCCACCACTCTGCGCCCACGCTCCAGCGCATCCGACGACGTGTCGCCGCAGGATCGCTCCTGGTGCATGTGGCGGGTAGCTGTGAAGCCAAGCGGTGCGAGGTGGCAAGTGAAGATGACTAGAAGGCCATCGTGGCGATCGGTGGCGCCCTAACGGTCGCTTCTTGCACTGTTTATGGCGATGGGCGGGCATTAAATGCCCTTGTCCCCTACCGTCGAGTTAGGTAGGGGCATTGTTGATAGCGGTTGTACCAACCCCTGTTTTACTTTTTACCCCTCTCTGCGTTGCCACCTGCGGTGACCCTTTAGACTATAAAAGGCGGCCCATGCGCACGAGAAGGGGTTCGACTCATTCAAATTACAACACACCCACGCCTCGAGCAAGAACAGAATAGAAACACAAAGCAGCAATAGGAGTTTTATCTCTCCCGAGAGCTCAAGCTGGGTAAAACCCGCGAAGCCGCCTCGATCTGCTCTTCGTCGCCCTCCGCTCCTTGCGGACCGAAGGGGCCCTGCCCCATAGGTGTTCGTTTCCCACGACATCTTTGGCGCGCCCGGTAGGGGCGTCGAGGTTGTCGAACTCGATCCGGTCTTCACGCGCTACATCAACATCTTCATCGACATGGCACCGAAGAAGAAGACTTCGGAGGTGGCTGGCCCGTCCACGTCGATCCCACCGCCACCGGAGCAGGCGGGCGGTGAGATAGACGCCGGCGGAGGAGCGGGCGCCAACGGCGGGACTCACATCGTCACCAGGTCCAAGGACAAGGCCCCGCAAGCTTCGACGTCTGCACTTACACCGCACCCCTCCCAGGTGGTGCAGAATCGACAACGCCATGATGCTCCTAGCACCGTACTCGCGTTGGAACAAGGCCAAGCTGGTGGAACGCGGGACGCTCAAGGCCAACATGCGCGTCAACACGTTGGCACGAGCGCAGTACAGTCGCCTGGACGGGATGTTGCTCCTTCTAACACTGTTAGAAGTCTGAGCATTACTCGCTCCTCGCGTCGTTCGCCGCCACCACCTAAGACACCGGAGGAAGTGCTGGCACGAGCCCAGCTGCTTCTAGATTACCCTCCAGCGCCAGACAAGATCGATGACTAGAGGGCCACCATTCAGAGCCTCATCGGCTTCGCCAACGGCGACAAGCCCCGGCAACCGAGCACATAGAAGCCCTGGCAAGACGCCCAGGCGCGAGCCGACGCCGACAAGACCGGTGGGGGCGCCACCACCATGCACTCCCCGCCCCGAAGGCCAAGATCGCCGACTCGCCGGGCCAACCTCGACACCGACTCCACCGCATCGTCGGACCCGCGAGCTCACCGCGATCAACGCCAAGTTCTCCAAGAACGATGACATGAAGACCCTCGCACTCGCATCGAGCGTCGAAGAGAAGCGCGGCGTCAGTCAGACTAGCGCGCTGGGCCCACTGTCGATATGCATGCGCCAGGGGAACCAGGCGACTTGCCGTCTGTGATAGGTTGCCTGTGTTCACTTTCGTGAGCTGCGGCAGTCGATGGCGATACCAGAACTTCAAGCGACGGCGTGCCGAGAAATGCGATGGCAGGATACATCCGTCGAGTTCCTCGGCGTCTACACCATCGCAGTCGCAGGCTGCGGGGGGCGCGACGAAAGATCTCGCCAACTACTTGCCGCTGGTGCTCAAGCCCAACGTCAGATCTTGGCTCATGCACTTGCCGGACAACTCCATCTCTTCGTGGGCGGACCTATGCCATCCGTTTGTCGGCGCCTTCACAGGCGGCCACAAACCCCATGGCCAGGAGAGCGATCTTCATCTGCTCGCCCGGAAAGAAGGAGAACCCTGCGAAGTATATCTGAGATTCAGCCAGGTGCGATGCAACATCCCGAGCGTCCACCTGCGCGGTTATCGGCGCGTTCCATCGAAACGTGCGTAATCTGCAGGATGAGGAGGAGATGGCGATGTGCAAAATTAGAGATGTCGTGAGCTATATGCTCGGCGACAAGTGTACCGCGAGCTGAAGAGGAGAAACTCCGGAGAAAACGCAGGAGCGAAGGATCGGCGGTGTGGGCGCCCCTCCGGCAAAGAAGAACCGGGCGGAATAACGAAAGAGAAAGCTAAGGATGTGCTAGTTATCGAGCAGTCCGGCAACGGAGGCGGCGCCGAGAAGGCCAAAGCTGGTGACTCCGGCGAGGCTATGGTGGCCGCCGACAAGCATGACGGCTCCGGCAAGCAGTACTGCAAGATCCACCGCACCAAGGGCCATGATCTCCAGGCCTGCAAGAAGGTTGAGCAGCTTGTCGAGCTGTAGAAAGCTGAATATGAGCGCCGCGACAAGGAGAAGGCCCAAGAAGGTCGAGGAGGATCCGGCAAGAAGCGTCCCGCCCGGGGAGGGCGCCGCGGCGAGGCCAAGCAGCGGCAAGGAGACAGGCCTCCCCGCGGCCGCAACAAGGATGAAGACGAAGATGAAGATGATGAGATGGATGAGGATGAGATCGACGAGCAGGAGTTTCAGAAGGCAATAGAGGTTTTGTGCGTTGACGGCGGTGCTTCTCTGCACACCTCGCACCGCCAACTCAAATAGTGGGTGCGGGAAGTGTCGGAGTAATGGGCCATGGGTAGGCTGACCCGGGACCCAAGATCTTTCAAGACATCGGGGCAGGCCGCGCCCCTCAGCCGAGTCCCAGCTGGCGACCTTTGGAGAAGCCGAGTCCTTAGACGGCGACCTTCGAAGAAGCCGAGTCCTTGACGGCGACTCTGAAACAAGCCGACTCGGACTGCGACCTTTCAAGGGGCGACTATGAGAGTCGGCCCGCGACCTTCACGAACCGATCACGGGTACAGCCTGGCGTGGCCGTCCCCTCAAACCCACAGAGGAAGGCATGGCTCTGATGAGCCGCATCACCGGAGATCTCCGGCGAGGCGCGACATTGCCATGCCTCCTGACTTCAGCCACGAGCACGAGGCACGTGCCCAAGGCGCGGCATGTACGGCCCGGAGATCGCCGGGCCCCGTCGATGAGAGAAGAAGATGGCGGAGAGCTCAAGACGGCCCTGCGAGTCGGTCTCCCAGTCGGCCGCCTCCCGACCAGGGCCCCACAAGCCATAAACCAGATTGGGCCAGGCGTGGCGGCAGTGATCGCTGACGAGCGGCAGCCTTGTTCCACGACCTCGACCGAACTGCGTCATCGAGTCTTTGCCGCAGTGTTACTGCTGTCCATGAGGCCCGCCGGTCGGCGGGCCCAGGCCAGCGAGGAGGGCGGCTGCAAGAGATCGAGCGGCTGGGGCCACGCCCAGTCAGATTACCGTTGTACCCCCGGGGGGTAGGCCTATATAAACCCCCGGGAGCACCCATGCAAAGGGTTCGGCCCTGGATAGGTTTTAGACACATAGAAGAGGGGAAAGAGCTAGCCTTGCTCCCTCTTGCCTCCCGAAACATCTCAAGGAGCGCCTCTGTACTGTCATACCATAGTGATCATGCGGAGACCCATGAGCAGCGATAAGGTGTTATCTCCCGGAGAGCCCTGAAGCCGGGTAGATCGCCGGTGTGCATGTCTGCGCCTCATCCGTTTCGAGCACGGCGGCGTTCTACTCGCCCCACCATGATAAGCCACCCGTTGGCATATGTCGCATCAACCCCGACATTTGGCGCCCACCGTGGGGCGAGGTGCACCGTCGTCCGGAGATCTGTTACGGGCGAGAACCTTTTCCTCCTGGCGGCGCAGCCAGCCCGCTCGCGGATGGAGTTGCGATCGACCGCGCTACGTGGCGCCGAAGCCGCCTGCGCCGCGAGCGGCCTCGCCGAACTCATCGGTGAGGTGCGCCTCACCGACGATCCTGCACCGAGTGCAGGCACGGGTGGCTCCGAGAACCTTCTCGCGGGCCTCCTCGACCAACTCCAAGTCGCCGGCGAGCCCGCCATAGATTTGGAGTCCGTAGGCTCCTCCGACCCGATGTTGGTCGATTCCGACGCCGTATCGCTTGATATCTTCCCCACCAACATGGTGGTCTCGACGAACCGCTTCCGTCACGGAGGGTGGCGGAAGCGCGCCGTTCTGGTGCTCATCATTGGACACGGCGAGCACTCCGCGAAAATGCCGAGACCGCGCGGCGACCTGCAAGACGGCGCGCCCATCCCGAAGGGCGGACGCGAAGATCTTTGGAAGAACGCGGAAGGAAAGAGAAGAAGCCGGCTGCTAGCCACAACGGACTCGCATCACCATCGGCGCGACCAAGATGGCCACCCAGGCGATGGAGCGGCGAGATGATTATC